>OMNW01020905.1:3670-27566 GCA_900303245.1 Selene dorsalis
TAGGCTACATCCACACTACTACGCTTGAATTCCAAAAAGCCATTTTAAATCAACAACAATCCAAAGTCCATTCACACATCAAAGGTCCGTATCAGAAACATTCTGTGTCCATATGACACACCTGAAAAAAAACCTACATACCTCAATCACGTATACACTGGGCAGGCATGACCCATTGTAAAAGAAGAAAAATACTACAAATGAGAAACAGTGTTGTTGTTGCAGAATTTAACTGGACTGCAAAGAAAAAACGGTCAGTTTGTTTCCAAAATGCTCAATTTTGTGTGGATGGAGGGGAGGCCAAACTGTAGCAGAAGACATTGTTTTGAAATGGAAATATAGTAGTAGAAGTAGAAGTATAGTAGTGGCCTTAACCCAGACCACCTATGACCTTGTGGCATAGAATATATCTTGCACAGTCTTAACTATATTGCCCAACAACTTCATCAAGATTCAGTCAAGATTTCTACTCACTGTATTTGCACAACACTATGGTGTCTCAGTAACAATTCCCATGATAACATCAAAACATTTCCAGCATAATCATTTTGTGGGACTGAATTATTTGTGAACAGATGATGGACAGATACGGGAATGAAAAGCGTTTGCACAGATGCACATCCGGCTGTGTTTACACTGAATCCTGTCATATCAATAATCATATTAAAGACTAGATCCTATCTGCTAGAAGATGCACTGGTAATTTTTATGTGTGAATGAGATGAAACCTGTGTCTGTGAGATTTCCATGTCCGATAATTTATGTCCTGTTCCACCATGTCTGCACAAACAGGGTTTACATAAGCCTGTTGAAGCCCAACAAGAAAACAGATACGACACAAGGATGTGGTGGTGATCTAATGCATCCTAAGATATCTCAGTTATTTAGTATCATCACATTAAAGACACAGTCAGAGTTTAGCTGACCGTGTCATAGATATACACAGAGTGTGTGGCAAAGCGTTGGTGAGTGGAATCATTCCAAAGCTCAAAGGCTGACAGCTCCAAACAGATGGATAAGCCTGTCTGTCCCATGCAGCCTACTCTCTTTGTCTACCTTTCCCCTTTTGTTTTGTTGATTTGTTTATTTTTGGTTTCTATACAATCAAGAGCCTCTTGAGCTTGGGAGTGTGGAGAGGCCTAGACATAATATGATGGCGGCAATGGATGAAAGGGACAGCAGGGGACAGGACCTCCCAGGCGTGCTGCAGGGGGCCTGCTCGAGCAGGATGCCAGAAATGGCTCAGAGGTCCCAGCGGCACGAGCCTCCAACACTTAACAAGCGCCTAGCAGTTGTCCCTGGCCTTGACCCTGTCTCATCTTAAGACACATATGGAGCTCAGACAGGAGAGAGTGAGCCTCGGGGACGTGATCATTTACACTCATGTCATAATATAGGAATCTCTCCAATACTAATATTTTATAGCAGCTTTTCCATTACACGGTGTTTGACATATAGTGAATGCTGTCATTTGCACATTGATGTGGACAGAATCAGAAAATGAAATATTGAAGTTGTTATATGGTCGTTACGTAGTTAAAAGTGCTGTAGTTAGGTAGTAGGTAAAAGTTTAGTCTTAGTTATATACAAATATGTTTATATGTGTGTGTATATATATACATACACATACATATATATATAGTCTTATCTTAACATATATGCCCTAACCCTTACACACACCAGACACATATCAGCTGGCCTGAGGAGATGTGTGTACCGCACTGTTAACACATATTTAACACTGTACAGTTTTGATTCTGACCTTTTTCTTTTGTTGCCTCTTCCCTTGAGAAACTCTGAGGATCTCTGACAGGCAGGCCAGTAGATGTCTTAGCTCAGGGCTTCCTGTTACAAGACCATAACAAGGACACATTCCCTGGCTCCTTGCACGTCCTCTGGGAGGCTGTGGATCACGTACAGGAATCAGTAATGTAAGGCTGCAGGCCTGGAGAGTCAAAAGGAAGAAAATGGGTGCTCATCAAGTACATGTCTCAAAAAAGGCTTAAGTTGTATTATAAAAGGTCATAGTCAGCACAATCCTGCAAAATGCAAACCTGCAGAAAAATAATGGCAAAGGGTCCTTTGAGTGAGTTCACCATCACCTTATGCACTGCACAGCACTGATCCATTCAGAGGGAATGTAAAGTAAATGAGTGATGACTAATATGGCTGTTTTTATTTTTAAATGTTTTAGGAGCTATAAAACATCAAGTTGACTCAAGCCTGGGCCTGACAGCCCTACAGTCTTATAAATATTTCCACATTAAAATTGAACAGAGGAAGAGACATGCTATACTAATGTTTTTATTACTTCAGCTTTATGAGTTGCCAAAATCATCTACGGCTGTTATTATTAAAACTGAGAGGCATGCTGTAGGTGAAATTAGGAAATCTAACAAAGTAGTAAAAATAAAAAGTTTACAACCGACAAAATGAAAACTGGATAAAAGTCACACAAGCCACACATGATAAACCAACAGCTGTTTAGCTTCAGTTGAGCTCATGGCCTGCAGTTGTTTGAGAATGCTTTACACTTTAAAATAAACATTTTCCACATCCATTAAAAAGGAATACCATTAATCTATATTGTTGACATGGATGTCTTTATTTCTAAATGCCCACGACATGCTGCTTCTAAAAGCTGAACCATTAAGAATCAACACTCCACATACCAGCCAGTAAATGTGGTGGAAATTTGCCAAGTGTGGATTCCATGCAAACTGAGCTGCCCAGGCTTCTACTGGCCTGGGAATACACAAAATGCCCCACATGCATTATGTGACACTGAATTGTGCTTTGGAAAACGCGGCTTTTAATGTTTCCCTAATTGGGGGGCATTAATCAATTGTGCTCCATCAGCAGAGGCTAAGAGGGCCTGTAAGCATCTGCCCACCATCCAGCTCTCTGACCCAAGACCAGCTGGCTCTCAACCCACGCTCTGCTGCAAGAAATCACTTTTGACTCCATCAATCAAAGCTACATTAATATTCTGTCTTAAGCAGCCCACTACTTGGACTGGATTCATGGTCTTAATTACCTTAGGCTCTGCCAGAAGAAGGTGACCGCAGGGAGCAAAGCAACTGTATCAGCTCTCCCCCTCTGTCAGTTACCATACATTTATACTCCATCAGGGACTGGGGACTCTTTCAGGCTTGTCCGCTTTGGCTTGTACATACCGCCTACAAAGGACGCAGGGAGGTTTGGGTATCAGAAATCAGGGACAATGGCAACAACTGCACATCTAATTTAGCTCCTTGTTTATCACAAGTTTGTAATCAGATCCAGGGCACAATGCTGGGGAGCACAATGGAATGGTGATCAGGGAGCTATTGTTTTTCAAGCTAATTAGCCCATGGCCATACCTCTGAATCCTCTGAGGTCCACTGCCCCCCCGAGTTAAATGTGGCTGAAAGTGACATACATCCCTGGTACTATTAAAAAGAGCCTTACAAGTCCATGGTATTTGGGGATGTGTTATATGACGGCCTATTTATCTGCTCATTACATTGCTCTGTTGAACGTAGCCCATACTCTGGGAGCCCGGTGACCACACAACAGTTGTTTTTGCTCTAATGTGGTCCATTTATCTGTTGTGCTGCCAACCTACATTGTCTTGCCCACAATTGTCACTCCAACTAAGCTCAAGAGATTATAAGCCGAGCTGGGTGGTGTCAACTGTGACGACATTTAACCGTTTTCCAAAGCACCGTCCTGGAGAACAATTATATAATTCACTATAAACAGAGGCATAAAAAACTATTTCCAATAATGCGAGTGCTACATGCACAGTTATCTGTTTCAGCTGCTCAATTATTCTCCCTTCCAGGGCAGCCTGCTGAGAGGTTTTAACCGTTGATTCAAACATTCAGCACTCAGGGTGGGAACTATTATGGCCAGAGAAAGCAAGAGTTCCAAACCAGCCTTGTGGAAACAACCTTTGACCTTAAAGCATTAGCCCCTGACCTGCAACAGGTGGAGACAGTGTCTTTCCAGCCAGTTGGACCAAGTGTCAGGGGCTTTCTAGCATCTACTCTCAGCTCTCTGGACAAATATTATCATTTTGCTGAGGACTGCTCAGACAAACATGGTGTAGTCTACATGTGAGGTCTAATAACACATGTTATTGCGGGTGTAAATGCTGTGTCTGGCACTAGTAGGCTAGGTGACTGATTGTTGAAAACAAACCAAACACCTGTTTTACACTTCGACAATACTGAGGAGCCAGTGAGAAGTGAGTGTGCAGAGACAAAAGAGAATTTATTACAACCTCTCAGGGACACTCAGCTAAAAATAGTGTGTTATCTCAAGCATATAAATAAGGGGTAATGTGAATAATTTCAGTCTATGGAAAAATAGGGTGGGCACAATGACGTAAATATGATACTGATATGATACTGATATAAATCAATATAATCCTATTGTAACCATTTCCGGTCTTATTGCATTTGAAACTTAAAAACAAATTTAAATAAGCAAAGAAGCACAAAGTCTTTATCACGTTTAACAATTACTCCTTTCAACATCTTTCTGGCTTTGCATGAGACATCATGTTGACCTTATGGTTATTTGTAATGGGGCGAGAAGGCACAGAGTGGTCTGTTGGCTGTGGACCAGTGAACCAACTTTGATCTGCAACTATGTGGTTCTCGGGGCCAGGCGGCTTCATGGGCCAATAGAGAGTAAGCGGCAAGCAAAGCTTCCCCAATAGGTGTCGGTGCAATCTCCCTCATCACAGGGGGAATGCACGCAAGTGGCCCTCTGAGACTCCCCCTGCCGTGGCTCTCAGTGGCAAACGAGTTTTAATGGAGAGGTCAGGGAGAGTTCCTGACCAACAGGGCCAAGGGCCAGGTGGCACATCACAGCGTCCCTATGTGCAGCTATCCCTAGAATGCGACACAGTGGCGTCGGCAAGTTTGCCTCTGATCAGCAAGGGGAGGGCTGGGCGTGATAGCGTCGCCAAATGCTATGGCACAGAGCTGCTGTGCCAACTCTCAGTCAGGCCATTCTGTTTTCTAGTCTGGAGTGAGCTGAAGCAGACAAGCATTTGTCCTCAAACTGCCAAACAAAAATAATTATGTCAACAACAGACATGCTCCTATAGTTGTATTTTTTGTTGGTAACCACTAACCCAATGAGCCATGTATTTGCACTGATCAAAATTTTTAAGTAGAAATCTTCACCAACTGGACGGCACTCTTAGTTTAAATTACGGCCTTGTGATGCTGTGATAACTTTCTTCTTTTTAAAGTTTTCAGTTTTTTTCAACAATAAAATAATAGAGACATAAAACAAATAGACAGAGAACATAAGCGAACAGACAGGTCGACCAGTTTGTCAAGGCCATACATTAGTGCAAAATGGACAGTTCGTTATTCACATGGACGATGAGTTACATCTCAAAGAATATGAAGTCCTTCTTTTCCAGTATTTTGTATATTGCTCAGCCTGAACTCTTAAGGAGAAGGTCAGTTTTTCCATACACTGTATTTCATCAACAATGGTGATCCAGTCATTCCTTGATGGTAGATTTGTCTGCAGCCATTTCCATGTAATGGCCTTCTTGCTCGCAGCCAAGAGCTCTTTATAAAGACAGTTGTCCAACTGAGTTTTTACCCCGGTACAGTGTAACAAAAGAAAAATCAACCTCTAGTCCAAAGATGGTCTGTATTTTTCCAGCAAATTCTTGCCAGTATGGTTGAATAAGGGGACAGGCCTGGAATATATGAAAAAGGGTCTGTCATTGACTGTTCACACTGTCTCCTGCATTTATCCTGTCCCTGGAAACCCTGCTGTTTATCACTTTATCTTTTCAGTGTTGTCATGTTACTGAGTCACTGAGAAGCCTCATTCTCTAAACATGTAGTAAAGTAATTATCAGCCCCTACCGTTGTAGGTGCCTCAGTTTTATTATTGAACATGTATTGAGTTTTTTGTTTTTTACCTGCAGCCAAAAAATACAGGATCAAACATCTTTAAAAGAGATATCAATGTGACATGAAACAAACATGTGTGCACGCTGCTGCGGCTGTGGACAGTTAGGAGTGATTCGGTAATGCCATCTACTGGCTGTATATAGTTTCACTCCTTGTGAAGATCTAAGCATAAAGACCTACAGAAAAACACAGGAGCTGAAATCTGTGTTTTTTTTTTCTTCTTTTTCCTCCGTGTCTGATTGAGATTCACCTGTCAACAGAACAAGCATCATCTTACACAGTAGAGACTTTCAGCGTCGCCTCTCTCAGTTCATTTATCGTCACTTTAATGGAGCTCAGACCATTCTTGAGAGGAGGACAAGGACTAATTAGACTGCTTATGGCCCACAAAGTGGCTCTGTCATCTAGTGGCCATTGAGGAGAACAAACAGTCCCTTGCCGCTCTCAGCTGTTCAGAGATATTAGAAAAACATTTTGAAACGCCAGCTGTCTTGTGGTTTTCAGTGCACAATCCTCTAAAACCACCAGCCTCGCCGTATAGCAACATATCTGTCTGCCTCGAGTCAGAAGATCATGAAACCAGAGCCCGTTGTTGTGCACGGCCTAATAAAAAGCTTTGAGGATGACAGCGTCCACTTTTATATGCAACCACATAGCCTGTTAATGATCTGTTAATAAAAGCAGTTTATTCTAATTCAAAACACAGAGACCTCTTCTCTGCACATTTTAACCCAACTAAAGCAGCAAACGCTCACTGAGATATGAAAGTGGCTGTGACGTTACGTCTTAAGGCACAACTAAGGCACTGTTAACGCTTGCTGGGAGGCCTCGTGGGCAGCTCACATGTAAATATGTTCATTACCTGAAAGATAGCAATGTTTGTGCCAAGACCTTCATCTTTAATTGCTCTCTAAACTGCTGTGTAATTAAGACAAAAAAGTTAATGCATGGGGCAGATTTGTGCCAAGCCATCTATAGTTAATTATGCTCATATGGAATCTACACTATGTCCCAAAACCGCAGCTTTTAACATAATGTGCACTGCAACTGAAAACCAAGTTGAGTGCTCTTTGTTGCTTCCTCCTCTTTGTCAGTACTTCAAATTAATGCACCTGCCAAACCCTTATTTCTCTTTCATATTCAAATCTTGAGACAGTGGCTGCATGGAGGGCACGGCAAGATGTTTTCACTCAATATATACAAACAGAGCAGAAAATGTAAATCTTTGTTTACACTTACATCATCACTGTGAATTACTAGACCCAGCGTTGCCTGTAAAATGGCGATAATCTCAGCGGTTGGCCACAGAATAATCATTAGTGGAAAAGACGGTGCTGGGTACATAACATTATCTGGTTCCCATTGAGTGAACATTTGTAATTTGTGGAAACAGATGTGCAGCCTAGTTTTTACACCTGCACCGTTTAATTAGAAATGCACACCTCCCTACAGACTAATTCTGTTATTTATCTATTTTGAGGTGGGATGTTCATTTGCACATTGTGTGCATGTAAAATAAATTACTGAGTGTTTGTAATCCCCTGAAACTAGGCTGTAATCCTCAGAAATCGGGCATCACCCAGACCAGTAACGGAGCATTACAGCTCTATAAAGCATTTTATTTCTCCATTCTTTCACGGTGGAATCTCATTCATGGGCAAAGACATTATTACTAGACTGTTAAGAAATATCTGTAGACAGTTCCTCCAATCATCTTTAGGTACGGTACTGAATGTAGTGAGTGTTCCCATTTAGCCACTCTGGCTTATTTTGTAGTTCTTACACAGTGACAATAAAAAACAATAAATGAGAAAAAGAACATACACAAACCCAAAACCACAAAACAGACTGAATAAGAATAGGGCTACAGAGCTTACAGACGAACCACTGAGTTGAGAGAATGGAAATGAGCAAAGCACCTTTCAGATCCCTACATGTATAGGAGTGTATTCTGTGTGAGCTACCAAAAGCAGCCCTCCTCCTAGGAATTATACAATAACTCTGGCAACAGATGTAGTACATCTGCTATCAGTTTGTTTTCTGCTTAACAAAAACAGCACCGAGGGATAAAGCTAAGCCATGTACAGTTACATCAAGACAGGCATCACTGGTTTTGAGCAAGTCGTGCTAGAAACTTGGTGATTTCTGCTTTTCTTTTCTTTTTTTTGCATCTGTGGTGAAAAAATGAAGCCATGGGTATTTACAAGTAGTAGACCAAAATTTCATGTTGTGCCTCATTACCTGAACTGCAATAGCATTCAGACCAAACCCATTGGAAGTAGGCTTGAGGTGTGTCTCAATTATATTCTAGGAACAATATATCCCAAGTGATTATAGAAAAAGAAAAAAAAAACATACAGAAGATGAAGATGATATACAGAACATAATTTGGAGGACAATTCTACCAACTATGGCTACATATGCATAAGCCTGGATTTTTATATTTTCTCAATTTGTCTGATTCCCTCCCTAATTCCCTAAAAAAGACCAATTATAATGGCTTTACATATGCTACTGGGAGCTTCAGGGGGACAGAAGTCACTGTGTAGTGCATGCAGACTACGAACTGCCTACACACAGTAAGTGACACTGAGCAGCTTGACTTCTGATCCCCAAAGAGCGGCACATTATTCAGCATCTTGTTGCGCTAATTTGCCTTTCACACGGTGCACGCTCAGATGAGCTCCAGCACACACTGGGGTTGTGGGAACCTCAATGTGAAAATCATCAGCTATAGAAAGCATATGGGAACACTTGCTCTACCTATTACATCTCAGCTCTGTCAAGGAGGTTTCTGTGCAACAGTAATGTAATAAATAAAAAGCCTGACCTTGATCATCTCTTCAGAAGTGCTTTAAGCTCAGATAAAGAGAAGATCAAATGCAAGGATTTACTCTTCCTGCCTCCCTCCACTAAAGCTGACAGGTACTGAATTATGATATTGTAAAACACATGAGAAATATCAAATGAGGTTCATTGAAAGCTTTTCATTCGTCTCCATAGGGCCACTGCTGGTTCGAAACGGGGACAACCACCATGCTCAAGAACTTCTTCCACAAAGTTTATATATGCCAAACTGTCAATGCTGTACACAGAAAGTAAAAACAGATAATAAAAACAAAAACAAACTATAAAAAAAAAAGGTAACAACACTGGTGGCTCTTTACAAGTTTAAGGGAGGACAACAATGTGAAAGCAGAATCTGTGTACCTACACTGACCCTTTTTTTTGCAGCCCCTCCACACTCACTGGATAGATTGTGCTTCCTTTCCTCACTCATTTATCATGGCAACCATGTGTTGGTGCGTGTGTGTCGGAGAGAGATGTAATTTTTCTCTGCTGCTCCAACAGATGGAGCTGGTGCTGCACTGCAGAGCACTGCTGAGACTGCACTGTTAAGACAGCTTCTTCCCAGATGGCCAAAGTGAACATTTGAAGAGCGGCTCACTGTCGAGGGCGAGATTTGTACATGACAGCGTGAGGGTCTTGCCATGGTCACTTTTTTGCTACTTGCGCTGTTTGTGCTGTGTGGAGGGAGAATGTTCCACAACTATGGCATCAGCCACATTAAGTGCTGCTTTGCTGCACTGACTGCTTCTTTCTGTGCCTTGAATGCCATCTACACACAAAAGCTCGTTTGTATTTCTGTTTGTATCCATGTAATAGTACCATCCCACTCTCTTTAATCTTCCCTTCTGTTGACTGTGTGCCACAGCCATTTCAACAGCTTTAAACTCATTAGAGCGAAAAGAGACATATATTGTGCAAATGTGAGAATATTTTGTTCATGGCTTTAAACCTGTAAACAACATATTCACACATTTGTATGTGTTATAAATAAATAATTTTGTTTTCAGACACATTCCTCTTTTTATTCCTATTTATACACATCAGTAATAACCTTTGACCAGGTGCAATGATTACATACTCAGTAAGTCCCAGTTACCAGTTTTGATATACACTTTATCTATCAAGAATAAATTGTCACAATCATTTCATGATGGAAAGCTGTCTCTATCCTGTTTTAAATGATTTGTTTTCATGATGACATGCACACGGATGCACACACACTGAAAGAAAGCACATACCTTAACCTCTGGCGAAAGGACCTATTTTCAACTAATTTGGTTTTACAAGTGCAGGTCAAATCATGAACAGTATGTTGTGCAGTATGTGCACTTGGGTAATATCTGATTGTAATTCTGTTTGTGCTTCATATTCTGCCAACGCTGACAGCAGGGTATTGATCAGGGCCAGAATAATACAGTACATACTGACACACAATGTTATTTGAATGCTGAACAGAATATTAGAGATGCTCTTTATCCCTTTAGTTGAGAAAGAAACTTCACAAAATAGTCTCAAACCAACATAATATTGAAAAGAGTGTCAATGAAAAGCTGATGAAATTGTATTGTTTGCATAACGTGTGTCAGTGACCTTCAACAATTTGACACATCTGAGAAACTTTCATAATAGCTGCGCACAAAGCCGCCGCAGTTTAGTCTTCATTTTGAGATAATGAATGACATCCTCTACAAAAAGAACTGAATGTTGAGTATAGTGGAGACAGGAAGCTATGAAGTCTGGAGCTGATTTGCTCATACTATGCATATCTTTTATATAAGGAAGCAAACAAACCGAAGAACCCTTGTGCCAATCCCACAAAGAATGGCTTCGGTGATTCTCCCTACACATTAGCGCTGTTATCTGATGCAGAGTGTGACGTGCTTTGTTTTGGAATCGTCACATTTGCCTGCACAGTGAGAGGACAAAGCCTTCAGAATCTGATTGAAAAGATTTATTTTCTGCACTTTTCAATTACCTCTTGCTTGACGTAGAAGCCCATCTCCCACACAGTGCGACAATCCAAGGATGTAGAGAAAAAGCCTGGCAGCGAAGATGGAGAAGAAAAAAGAGATGCATCCTGTTGACACAAAAAAGAGAATGGGATGTTTTCTAAGTTCCTGACATTCCTGAGACAATCAAAGTGAAAACCAAGGCTAGACTTTTGACTAACATGTCAATCAAATAACTTCCCTGTGCACCTGCATATTCAAGCAATTATCCAATCAGCCAATCATGTGGCAGCAGTACAATGCACACAGTCATGCAGATACGGGTCAGGGGCTTCAGTTAATGTTCACACCAAGGAAAACAAATCTGATCTGAGAGACTTTGACTGTGACATGGTGCCAGACAGGCTGGTTTGAGTTTTTCTGAAATGGATGGTCTCCTGGGATTTGCTGGCACAACAAGTCCCCAGAGGTCTCAGGATGATGCAAAGAACAAAAAAATACCCAGTGAGCAGGAGTCCTGTGGAAGGAAACCATTCTGTTTATGAGAGAGGTCAGACGAGAACGGCCAGACTGGCTGGAGCTGACAGAAACACGACAGTAACTTAGATAACCACTCCTTATAACTGTGGAGACTAGAAAAACATCACAGAATGCACAGCACGTCAGAGCTTAGGGTGGATGGGTTACAACAACAAAAATCACGTCTGGTTCCACGTGTGTCGGCCAAGAACAGAAATCTGAAGCTGAAATGGGAACAGATTCACCAAAACTGGACAGTTGGAGACTTGAAAAGCTTAAAAACCTGATTAATCTAGGTTTTAGCTGAGTCACGCACATGACCGGGTCAGCAGCGTGAATCAACAGACCCAAGTGTCAAATCCACAGGAATGTTTTCTCGGCACACTTTGGGCCCCGTAATAGTTATCAATCACAGTCTGACTGCCACGGTCTGAGTTCTGTTGCTGACCATGTGCTTCCCTTTCATGGCCACAGGTTACCATCTTCTATTGGCACGATAATGCACCAATAATGTCACAAACTCTTCTCAAACTGGTTTCATGAACATGACAAAGACTCTCGTGACCTTCAGTGGCTTCGCCATTCACCAGATCTGAATGCAGTAGAGCAGCACTGGGATGTGGTAGAACATGAGACCTGCAGCATGAATGTGCAGAATAGATGTGATGCAGTCATGTTAACATGGACCAGTTTCCAACATATTGTGGAAACCACGCCATGAGGAACTGATGATGTTCTGGGAGCAATGGGTCACATTTGCCAGTAATAGTATGGCGTGCCTAATAAAGTGCATGTTCAAAGTCCTTGATGAAAGCTGACTGACTTTCTAAAGTGGCTGTTGTGTCTTTATGTTTACATAAACAAGCAATGGCACTGATGATAAAAGTTTGACCTAGTTTCTTAAATGAGTTCAAAAGCAAAACTCCCTGTTGTATTTCTCCCACTTGCTACTACTATATATTCAGAAATTAAAGCAGGGGTATCAGAGGCAAAAACATTCGTGGTCGGTCTATTTTGCATGTATGGCCTCAATGAGAAACAGATACTAAATGTGTCCTTGCAGGGAAGGAATAGGGTTTGCAGAAGCTACTGATGTTAGCCATTGATATGCACAGCAGTGTTTTTTTTCCCTTTTTTTGTCTCCCCACACCAGAGACCTCAACTTCTGCTTTTAAAATGAACCGCCCACCTCAATCAATGAGTTAATTAACATATTCTAAACTTGCTCCGAGGAGTGTTGACGAAACTCAACACCAATCTTCAACCTCAGTCAGTTACCCTGTGGGATGAAGACAGTTCCCAAGGTCATACTAATCAGACAGCTGATTTAAATTATATTCTGCCTAAAGGGCCCTAAAGAAGCAGCAGTGAAGACAGTCCACTATCAATGAACGCTTAAAGAGAGAAAAGCTGCCGCTGTTGCACCCTGACACTTCTGTCATGTTTGTCAAACTAAGCTGCTCTCTGCCACTTGATTCTCTTGAAATGCCATGGTGGAAACTCTTGCAGAGCTTTGTTTGGTTTGTAGCGAAATCTGCGTCCTCTCAGACGAGGTCCTCTGAGCCTGCAGTGCACGCTTGCAGATTCTCTTTTTCAGTGTAGCTTGCAGAAATCGCAGCATTACGCTTTATTTGCAAGAGAGAAGTCAAGGGAATCAGTTACCAATCATGCTTTGAAGTGCTTCTCTGCCTCTGCTTCCTTTCTCCAGCACCCGTGCCATGCTGCCCTCTGTCAGACTGAATGCTCTTTTCTCTTAATAACTTCACTGACGAGTTCTTTCGCTTTCTCTCACGCTCCTTTCTCTCTCGTGCTCTCTATTCCTCTGTCACAAATGCTTACCCTTTAGGAGGGTTTTCTTTGCATCATCTGACATCCCTCTCAGTGTTCAAGAGCAAGAGAGGTATAAGAGAAAATCATAGGCTTACACTTGCCCTGACAAGCATTCAGATGAAATATTTAGCTGCTGAAATGTCCTAATTTCTGAGGGTTTTTCTTGCCCTAAGGGGAAGTATGTGTTGGGGTTAGGGTTTGGGCTAGATGTTGGGAATTTCACTTGATTCTTTAACTTTTACAATTTTTTTATAAATATCTAAAAACAGTTCTGTCTTTTTGTGTCATATCAGGACATTTGAGTGTAGCAACAGGCTGCACAGGTATCTATAATTTGGGAAAACAAGATGGGTTTTTACTTAACGGTAATAAGAAAAACACAGTGAGTAAGCAAAACTATACACTGCAGGACATATCATGTGGGTAGCAGAAATCAAAACATCCTGGAGTGACCAAGAAGGAAGAATATGTTAATGTGACCAAGGGGGGTTAATTTTCACAAAGAGGGGCCACACATGTTCATTTCATCAAGTCATGTTAGCACAGCAGCTAGCAGGCGGGGGACAACCATGGTCCCATGTCGCCACTGTTATTGCCTGTGAGTGCACAATGGTAGTGTTTGATTTGGGACAACACTATTGAAGTCCACACACTATGCTGGTTACACTGTGTACACACTGCATACACCATCGCTCCATATTGCAAAGTAAATAAATAAGGGTACAGAGGACAATAAGAACATGAGATCGTATACGATCTGCTATGGTGCTGGCAAATGTGTGAAATCCAACTCTGAACTACAAATCTAAACATGGAAACTATCTGTGATAGGACTCCTGTTAATACCTCGCCTCGACCATGAATCAACTAGCTTAACATATCAGTCTGGACAATCCCACGAGTGAACAAAGTTTCTGAAGGTCAGAAGTCCAAAACAAGAACCATCAGAGCAAAGTTGCAACTCTTCAGCTGAGTATAAACTTGTTTTTCGTCCCTTTAGGTAAAATCTCACCTGTGCTTCACTTGCAAAGAGAAGAAAACCTCGACAAGTCAGGGAGGACAGTCTTTACAAAGTGAATAACTTTTCTGTGACTTGATTCTATGTTATTATTAAATATTAATAATTGGCAGATTATGAAAGCTTTATTACAAGAACCCTGAAATTAGTGTGGCAGAATATCAAAAGAGTTTTATGAGAAGCTACGGACTGCACAGTGTTTTGGGTGATATTTAATTTTCATGTTATCAAGGAGGTGTATAGAGAGACGTGAAAGCTCTGGGCTATGTCATAAAAATGCCAAGGCTTTAAAACTCTGAGTTAGTAGAAAAATAGAAAACTGTGTTCAATGTAATGCCATCCAAAGCCACAGGCCTTTAACAAATTCCTTACTTTACCTGCATAAAACATTTAGTCCTCTGTGTTTGTTGTTTAAGATAATCTCTTACTTGGGAACTGCTGACCTTGATGCGTGTTCTAGTATTCTGTACTTTCAAGGTTATGCAATCCAAAAACCTGGCAAAAAGCACAAATCAAAAATGACCAAAGATTTGAATTATCCCATGTCACTGCTTTATATAAGATAAAGCAACATAGTGCTATTGCAGCAACTAAAGGAGAATCAGCATTAGTTTGCTTGGTACCATCGCCTCTACCTCCTGTCCTCCATAGACTAACCAGCTCAGCCTCAGGTTGAGGAGGCCCTGACATTGCAAGAGTTAGAAACTGATCCAATTCACACCCTCTGTGATCTTCTGTTTAATAATTGGGTAGGGTAGAAGTAAGTGTCCCTCCTCACATGACCCTTGCCCTGAAATCCAATGCTGCCTGTCCGTACTGGCTGGGTAATGTTGACGATCAAGCTCAGTCTTTTTCTCCTAGCTCCACAAATGGCTTTTCCCATCATCTCACATAACACCTCTGTAGCCCATCACCTCTCTCAGTTCTGGTGTAATGGAAGTATATAAGTGTAAAAGTGTAAGTGAAAGAATTCAGTAGGGGAAGGGAGTGGGGTTGCCACAGTAATTAGGTATTGGTTGAAGGATATTGGCGGTAACACATCCTCAAATGCCTAAGGTCATTTGTGCATTATTCTATATGGGGAACTTAAGCTGTGGATCGAATGTTCATGGGTTTTTTGATATTTCAGGATGATATGTACTTATGGAGGCCCATTGTTTATGAGGTTAAAGAAGTGGAGCTATGTTGGACTGCAAATCATTTTTGTTCATTCACATTCAAAAGTGTACTTGACCTGCAGTGGGAACGCTCTTGAGCTGCCAAAGAAAATGTTGCTGGCATATATGACCTCTGATAGACTCCAACATACTGGTGTCTCTAATTGTGCCAGGGTTGTCCTGTTTCTCTCCAGGCTACAAATAAGCAGAAATAATTGCATGGCACAAGTTTGTTAGGCAGGACTACATGATGTGTGTATGGGTATGTTCAGCAGATTTTGCCAGCAAGTGTAGTAATACTTCCTCTAGCCTCTAGCTGAGTACCCAGACCTTTGAGCCAAGAGAAAAAGATAGTTAAGATAATGTCTGCAGTCACAGCAGAGACATTATAAATCTCGCTGTGTGCATCTGTGTTTATTCCAGCTTGAAATAACTAAAACTGTTTATTAAATTTCTTGAAAAAAAAATGCAGGACTGCTATCTAGCCTAGCCACAGCAATAACTAAAGTCCCTAAATCTGAAAATGTGGATTTATTTTGGAAAATAATTGCTCGTTGGTGACACACAAATATCACAAGTAAATGAAACATTGCTTCTGGATAACTGATAAATGGCTCTATGACAGTCAAAAGGGTCTGTGTCTGTGGTCAAGTGTCCACCATTTATTGCACTCATTTACTGTACAGTATAACATTTTGTTTCCTCAGCCAATTAACACCAATTCAATGACCAAATCATATATAAGTGTAAAAATTGTACTAATTGTCTACATAACTATTCACAGCAAAATGCACATAGCATATACAACCAATTACATCTAAAACATTATCTAGATGAAAGTAGATGACTTTAGTCTCTTCAAACAACACAATGCACACAACCGCGTACGAATAAACTTAAAAGCAGGTGTTTTTCAGGTGTGTAGCTTCCCCTACAACACAGCAATAGCTAGCTTAATAACTGCATTTGCTGGGAATAACTTTAACACACATGCACTCGGTCTATCACCAAGTGTTTTCTTTTATATTGCTATAGAAGCATAAAGATACATGACCAAGTTATATATCCGCGAAACACAGTAAACAATCAGCCATTATCCGCATCAGCTAGCATGTTAAGCTAGGAGGCTAAATGTACTCACCGCAGTTTTCGCTGAGAGGATCAAGATGGCGACGCTCGTCGACCAACTTTGCTCAGGAAGCAGGAATCCCCAAAGGAGTCGTCTTCATCAACAAGAACTAGCGATATTATGTCCCACTGCTCTCAAGTTTTGAACTTAGCTTGGAGTGTGCGCGCGTGTGTTGCATCATCCATTTCTAGGTTACTAATTTATGTATGGCGAGTTTTATCACTTCTCAGCGTGAGAAATTTCATGTGTGGCGTGTGAGCGTGTGAACTTAATGAAATGTGTATGTCTCACGCTCATTGCGTGAGATCTGAGAGCCCTGCTCGTTCACGTTCAAGTGTGTGAGTGTCCCATTGTCACGTCATCAGGCCAGTTTATGTCCCTTCGCTGTCAGTTAGTATAGGTGCTGACCTCTGCTTCAGTTAATGGCCATGTGAAGTCAGACACAGGAGATGTCGGTCCCGGTTCCGATATTTCCTTAGTTCTGGTCCTGGCACCGGTTCCTTCTGGTGGTCCCGGCACCGATAACGGTTCCGATTCTGGTGGACCTGGTACCGGTTCCGGTTCTGGTGGTTCTGGTACCACTACCAGTTCAAGTGGTCCTGGTCCCGGTTCCGGCCCGGTCCCAGCCCCATGGTCCTTCTGCCTTGTCCCGGTCCAGGTACAGTCCCAGCTCCGGTGGTCCTTGTCCTGTCCCATTCTTATCATAGACTCTCACACTCAGTCACTTACAGCTGACGTTGTTGAAGTCAGTCAGGGTTCAGGCGGAACGGAATTGGCCCTCGTGTACAGTCTCTGGTCCCCGGCCGCGACATTTTTTTTCCCAGGATGGTAGGGAAAGGTACAGCCTTCTTTGCCTCTGATTGGCTAGAAGGGTTCTCGCCCAATTGGTTATTAGATTTGGGATGGGAGGTGCCCAAAGCATCATGTGGGGTGACCTACATCCATAGGGGGGGTGACTCCACTGCACATTTTCATTGGGCCGCACAACGCGGAAGTAAACCCGGAGGCCAGAAACTTTTTCGCCCTATGCGCCGGGCGAACTCCAATTGAAATGAACGGGCGCCATTCTCGATCCGGCGTCCAGTTCATATAATTCATCCATGAGTGAAACATACGAGAAAGAAAAAATGAAAAAAAAAAAAAACAAAAAAAAAAAATCAAACTGGCAGACTTGAGCGCGTCGGGTGAATGCGCATCCTGCTGGTGAAAATATAGAGGTACATCAGGCAAGACAAGACAAGGCAATTTTATTTGTACAGCACGTACACAAACACAAACAGTTTGTTTCAAAGGGCTTTACACAGCATCATGACAGCATCCTCTGCCCTTAGACCCTCACATCGACTGAGGAAAAACTCCCAAGACAACACTTTTAACAGGGAAAAAATTGGAGAAACCTCAGGGTGAGCAACAGGGAAAAGATCCCTCACCCAGGACATGCAGACGTGCAAAAGATATTTCATACAGACAAGAAAACAGTTTACAACACGGAATATGGGAAAACATGAAAATGGTTAACAAGAGTTAATGAAGGCAGCTTCTGGTGGGTAGGGAAGGCAGGGAGAGCAGGCCAGCTTAATGGGAGTACTGGATGGCAGACTGGGTCATGAGCAGGGAGTGCAGGCCGTTTTAACAGCAGGGGAAAGGAGGTGATGGAGGCGGCCGTGGGTGCACAGGGATGTAGCTCTGGAGAGATCTGTGGAAACACAGAGAGAGAGAGTGCGAGACACCAAGGCCAAACTACAAGGTGCAACAGATAATGACATTAAAATTACACTAAGGCTGTAAAAACACTAAAGCACAAATTTATTGTTGTAGTAATGATAGCCTATAGATAGACTGCTCACTTCTGTTGTGGCTTAATTTGCAATTTGGTGGTGGCTTTTGTGTTTGTTTGATGTGTTTTGCATTTGTTGTGTGACTTTTGTATTGTGCCGATACATTACATCTCTCAAGGACATGAAGCAACCACAAGATCTGGTCTGAACCTACTGTGAACATACAATCGATGGGCAGAGTAGGTGGAGATAATAGACCGTCGTATAGAAAATCTTATTTTTATTTATCTATTTATATTCAGCATAGCTGTAGGTATATGAAGCAGAGTATCCAGTTTCAGGAGAAAACACTTTTGGGTTTGCATGGAAACTTTTTAACACCTCACTTAGTGTTCTTTGTTGTGTACATCTGTCTGTGCACCATATGGTGGTATAAAGGTGTGTTACATCATAATTACATCAGATCGTGTCGACTGCCTCCGGCATCGCAACCACATGCTCCAACAAGATGGCTGCCTTTATGTGTGTTATTGAGGCAGGAGGTGATAATATGGCATTTGTGTATGACACCATATAAGTTTAATGGTGTTCTGTGGCAGTAAATATCCAGGGGATTTAGTATAGTCTACAGCTTAATGGCCGGCATGGGTCACCAAGGTAAGCTTTTAGCACTGGAACTGACAGGCAGGATGGGCTTAATGGAGTGGAGTTCTTTCTTAAGCAAAGCGAGCAGACGGAGGAGTCGGGCTGGTCGCTGGCTGATTGGCCATGACCTGAAGAATAACACAGTGTCAAGGAGGCTGCTACGTCTTGCTCATGACTCAACTGACAGCAAGGACTAGAATGGTTTCCACTCCTGTTTCCTGCTCAAGTACCACCACCAAACATCAGCATCCTCTCAGTTCTGCAAAGAGCTTGTATTTAATGAGGCATGTGAGGTAATTAGCAGCAACAGACGTTTCGACGTACATGCACCGTCTTCATCTTCTCTCTCCACATGTTGTCCTCTCATCTCCAACCCTTTTTTCTTCTCGCCTTTTGCCTTTATTACATCCTTTCATCTCTCCTCCCTTCTTTTAGATGCTCTCCTTCATGCCAAACAGATAACAACCTATTTGGGTACGTACTTTCTGAACAAGCAGTGGAGCAGTAAATACATTTGATGCAGCAGATAAAGAGACAGACAGAAAGACAGACAGAGAGAGAGAGAGAGATTCATCCCATGAAGCAGGGGCCATGAATGATGGACAGGTTCTGCACTTACTACAGATGATTAACTGCAGAACACAGCTCGATTTTTTTTGGTACAGGTCCCATAAGAGATTCAGTCAAGGTGAACACCATGAAGACATGATGAAACCTGAAGCAATCTGACCCCCAGCAGGTGAAACTGTGAAAGCTGTCTTCCATCTGATCGATGTTAACACACACAGTTTGTCATTAAGTGCAAAACAAGCCCATTGTTCATTGGTGTGAGAGGGTTGAAAGAGCATTTTGTGACTTACTCAGTTTTACAAGCCACACATATTGAAAGATACCTTAAAAGCAAAAATACTGAACTTACTTTTCACCTTCAGGCTTTTAAGCACATTAGTCTCAGCGGTCGGTAAAGTCCATCTCTCTACATTTACCACTCATCTTGATGAGGTAGAGAAATGTATGTTAGATATATATTTTTACATATATAGGTTTAGCAGGTTTTTCTATAATAAATTACTGCACACTACATAAATCTGAAAACATTTTATCAGAGGCACAAAACTACAGGCTTATAAAGACAGTCTCCCTCTGCTAAAATTACATTCACATGTATTTTTGTCTGACAACAACAATTTTATTTTATACACAGTTCAACACACCACAACTGTGCACCTCGTGTTTATATTTTGAAGATGTTCTGTGTTTTTTTTTTTTATTAGATATGTCTCAAGGCAGTACGAATTGGCAGGGGTGAGTATGGATAAAAACGTCCTCCGCACGTGGATGTTTTTCCTCCCTCCTGTGCTCAGATACTGTAACAAGAGACGCAGTCTGAGCCACAGAGCTGGTTAGTCATGCGGATGGATGGGCAGAGTTTGAGGAAGGCAGGACATGGCCTGTGAGGTGTGAAGGTGGTGAAAGGTGCCGGAAGTCAAAACTGGCTTAAAGCAGTTATCCAAAGTAAAGCTAGTGGACTGGCCTTGTTCAGTGCTCTTTCTTGCTTCCATTCAACAATCCAGCTATCGATTCCATTTCCTAATGAGTTCTTTTGGGCCATGTGGGATTTCTGTCTGGCGATCCTCCATTTGCTGTCTTTCCTTGATGAGCATGTGGAACTGTTTTTCTCCCCTTTATTTATGAGTTTTCTTTTAAATCTTCCACACTAACTTCCCTTGTGAAGTTATTTGCTCATTAGCCGATATATATTAAATTATCTGTCAGGGAGGATTTTGTTTTGGAGGGGCAAAAAACAGTCCCACATTCCACCACATTAAATGAACGTAACTATTGCTTGCTTTGCCTGTGCTCTGTGATTGTGTTTCACAGTTTCTCTCTTAAGTGTTTACACAGTTTCTTGCAATTATATATATATATAAAAAAAACCTTAAAATAAAGATACAAAACAACAGATGCATTATGACAATAGTATTATTATTAATGATAAAGGTCTTCACAAATATCCACAAATTACTAAACAAATCTTCTATTTAGAACTGTCTTATTATTTCACATTTCATTTTGCATTCATTTGATATGCCATTATTTGAATATATCTATCTGGGCCTTGGTCTCTGTGTGTATTTACTGCATGTACTTCTGCATGAAGTCTTGCTTGCATATAAGCTTCAATATGCACATGATATTTGGAAGGCTGAATTGATCCCATAATGTTGCAAAGAAATAATGAATAATTATTCTTTAATTTTTTACACTTTAATCCTTCCTATCACAGGGAAACTCTCTTGTTGTGGTATTTTCAAATCCTTTCAAAATGTATTATCTCTCAAAATATATACTCAATATATATAAGTGCATATATGTATCTCGTAATTTCATGCACCAACATGTTACTTATTGGTGCATGGTGTTACTTATACATTTACCCTTGTACAATAGCTCAATACTGTATGTACCATTATACTATTATAGGTACACCATGTGAACAACTTGTCCTCTAGCTGCATTGTAACAGTCCCATGACACTGACACTAATTGAGTGGAGCCTCTTCACTTGAGGGCACATCAGTTCACAAACGATTTGGTAAATGCCACAGATGCAAACCCACCACTGGGTTAAGTCCTTGCATTCCCCAAGAGAGATATAAAACTGGATTCTCTTCCACCATTCATCCATGCAGCCGGTGGTTTTGGTTTGATTACTTGACTTGTAGCTACTCATGGCAACAAGGTGAATCTCTTGGATTACCTGCACCCTGTCTGTCTGTTTTCCTTCATGGCAGTTGCCAAGGGTTACAACACTACCCAAGGGATTGTCTTTTTTTTTCATATTTCATTCTCAGAGTAGGTCAGGAAATTAGCTCTGTGCGGGCTCCTTCACTCCATACATGCACACATCTTAAGTGCAATTTTCTTAGCGCCCTTCAACTCCTGAAACTGCTGTTTCTCTGTTGCAGCACAGACAATCTCTACTCCCTTGACTCATCGTCTCTAAAATACAGCACCATCTGATGACATCGTCTGTGCCTCTATTTTGTGTCAGCATGGCAGAAGACACGAGTCAATGAACAAGCCCTGACCACTGAACTGTAAACTTTATGGGAACTCCTGTGGGGATAGTGCTGGAGGGGCAGGAGCAAAAACACAGGGTCAAGCCATCAACCAGATCAGCTGGCTATACCTGATATTCTGATGGTTAATGGTGACCAGCATCACCTTTATGTAACTGAGACACAGATGGGAGAGGTGGTCGACATCTGCACACGATAGATTGCAGGGTGAATATGCCCCAGTCACTGGTAATTGTCCCAAAAATGAATAGCTGGATACACATCTGTGCACAAATCCTGATTAAACTTTGAAATATTACACACATATTGACAAACAGCAAACAACAAAATAAGGAGTTTACAGCACAGCTCATTTTTCTTGAGCTTAATATTTGTATTAAGATTACAGACTAGTTGGAACTTGTGTCCTTGTGTTTACCTTTCTTTGATTGCTTGTTGTTTTCATTTCATCATTATTGTAACGTTCTCATTATTGGCTTTCTCACTTCTCTATACTTTCACTCTCACTCTCTAAATAATGTATCAGTTCAAGTCATTAAAAGTTCTTTCATCCTTGGAAAAGAAATAAATAAAAATATAAATTAAAAAAAAAAAAGATTTACTTTTTGTTCTGATTCTGAATGTCTGTTTATGGATAGAGAAAGGTGAACACTGCAAGCACTTGTCAAGGCAAAAACAATTTAGTTCTACTTGACATCGGCTGTCTTTTTCTCCAGGGGAGCTATCTCAGTGATCTGAGAACTGGACCCTGCAGACAGTGTGTGGATGTTTTCCTCGCTTTCTGCTGATGAAGCTAAGTGAAGACAACATGCTACACTCCACTGTCAGCTACCACCCACCACTATCTGGCTCCCTGCTAATGATGCATGTGTGACTACTGTATAGGAACCAAGGCCTTGCTGCATCCATCCATGTGTTTTAATGTCTTATTTTGTAGGTGAGACAGGGTTTTGAATCATCAAGCTGTGTTTTTATACATCAAGTTTAATCAGGTTACAGTCTGATATTTTCCCAATATGTTGACATTTTAAACATAGAGCTGTGAGATGCACTGGAACCTACTATCTAAACACATTTGAATGTATAACATACATCTTATACATGCACCTTGTCGCTGTTGTTGCACCAACATTCTTGGATTTACATCTATTACCGATATTTGCTGAAACTCCATATATATATTGCTGTTCATTCTGTGATTGCACACGTTTGCAGATGGTGTTTATTGTGTTCTGGTGTGGTCTGTTCACACTGGGATGATTAATGGATGCCAACTTGACTCCATTACCCTTAAAGTTTGTAATGAACCTTGTTTTTGCTCCTTTGATCTTGGAGACTGCTCACCAAACGAAAACCACAAACACTCCGTGACTATATGAAACGAGGCCTGACGCACACCCACACAAACAGGCACACACACACACACACACACACACACACACACATACGCTCAAATGTCAGAGGGACAATGAGCTACTTATTAGAGAATATGCTCCAGAGAGAAGCCCTGCTTTAATTAATTTTGTGCCTGCCAGTGACAAAGAGAGGAGAGGGAACATGGTCAATTTGGTCTCCATGGATACGTCTTCAAATCCAGTTGGAGGTGGTTATCCTGAATTTACTTGTCTGAAAACTTCAGTATATTTTAATGACTGTCTGTGTGAGGAAAAAGAGAAATGTTTCAGTTAAATTATTGTAAGTAATATAGCTTTCCTATGCTCAGTGCCAACAAATTGACAATGAATTAATGTTACAGCCTTTAGAATCACGGTGTGACATTAGCTCTGACAATAAATGAATTCCAGTAACACGAGTCAGATTATGTCATGCTTCTTAGTGGGAAGCTTTGGCAGGGACAACAACCACCAGACCCTCAGCTGAACCACCACTAGGGCCTGGTGTCTGACTAACAGGTCTCTGTAGCCCTTATTAGGCCAGTATTAGCTGGACACATTGTGCTGTCCACTGCCCTCTATCCTCACTGGCTGTTGTGTTAGGAAAAAAA
>OMNW01020937.1:4543-16525 GCA_900303245.1 Selene dorsalis
GCTCTTTGGACCAAATTGTTCCACTGATCATAAATGTCACATCATCCTTTCTCTTTCTCCCTCGCTCCATCTCTTTCTCCTTCTCTGCCTTTGTTCTGTAATTGGCTCTGTGTGTGTGTGTCTTAGTGTGTGTGTGTCTTAGTGTGTGTGTGTGTGTGTGTGTGTGTGTGTGTCTGTCTGTGTGTGTCTGTGTGTGTGTCTGTGTGTGTCTGTGTGTGTGTGTGTGTGTATGTGGCATAGATCATGTTTGTGGTTTTGTTTATCATCTGACTCCATACATCTTTGAGTGCTTGGAATACCTCAACTAATGTCTGCTGTGTCTCCCTCTCCCCCTCTCCAGAGACGTCAGTGAGAACCAGATCCAGGCAGTTCCCAGGAAGGCGTTCAGAGGAATCACCGGTGTAAAGAACCTGTAAGCACACTTACTCCCTTCATATCCTCCCCTCCTCTCTGCCTCCTTTCCTCCCCGCTCCCTCTGCATCCCTCTTATATCCCTCCTTCTCTAACTTTTCCTCTCCAGATGCTGTTTCCAATTCCTTTTAATATTTCCTTAATATTCCCAAATGGTTACGCATCGGTCATTACTAATTCATACTGTGCACATTGTTGAGACCCACATAACTTCAGTTTATATTGTTGTGGAGATCAGTGAGTTTCCTTTGATGCCACATGTGCATCTAGTCAGAATGTGCGTGAAATGTGTATAAGCTGACACACAAACACATTGAAACAGTGTCGTTCCCGGCATTATAAATCCAATGTGATGCCGCTCACACACTTTACAATTTAATTCTGCATCCTCAATTTGGTCTAGATGTAGTCATAAGCACCGCATTTACTTTTATAAATGAAACTCTCTGACACATTTTCCAGATCCGCATGGTTTGTCTGGTATTTCCATCTTCTCTGCACCTCCTCACCCTCTGTAGCGTTCTGGTCTTCATCACCTCTGCCTGTTTTCCCACTTTCTTCTCTAATTTTTGTTCCACCTTCTCCAATATTCCCACTTTACTCCCTTTTCACCTCCCCCTTCCTCTCCCTCTCCTCTCTCCCTGTCTACAGAGGTTTTATCCCCCCATCAAGCGCTCAATACCCCCCTGTCATTTATTCATGATGTCCTAATCACCAATAGTGTAATCAATATGCTGCCTAATCAATACTTCTCATCAATGATGGCTGATCAATCCTGCCTGATGCTGCATAGGAAACTGTTAGACAGACTCTTGGGGATAAACAGTGTCTTCAATGCAAGACAGTTCGATATGGGGTCAGAGAGAATAGAATAGAATAGAATAGAATAGAATAGAATAGAATAGAATAGAATAGAATAATGCTTGGGAAAAGCTGATTTGCTGAACAGATCTTCACTGTGTAAATTAAAGTTCTGTGTTGCCTTTTATCAGTCATGACTGACACGACAGAGGGGAGGAGAAGGGAGGATGGGATAGAAGAACAAAGTAGAGCATAATAGCTACAAGATGCAGAAAGATAATAATTCATATTCCTGGATGCTTCTCAGGCCTTATTTCACTATTGGAGTTGCTGAATGACAGGAAAAAAACAAACAAACAAATTTCTTTGGCTTAATAAGAAAGAAAGACAGACGTATATAGAGATTGACTTTTGTGTGTGTTGCCATTGGAAGAATGGCTTTTAACTTAGAGGAAGATGGCTCAGATTTTGCATCTGTGGTATTTATCCACTCTACTGTTGAGGATCACATGAAATGATCAAAAGCTCCAGGACACCTACTAAATAAACGCTGCTGTGGAGGTTCATTTTCTCCACTGCTCCTGCAGGGGTCAAGAATGAACTTTAAAGTGCTTAGAAAATATTTTTTAATATGTCTTGTGCGTCTCTAATTCCTTGACAGCTGCTGTGAAGATCACGCGATACGATCAAAAGCTGCAGAGTAGCTACTAAATGAACTTTACAGTGACACTGTTTCCTCTGCTGCTGTTTTTGCTGCTAATTGGCATCCAGCCATTTAAGACTGTGATTGAGTCATTTGAAAAAAGTACATCAGAAATCTCTTTTTCCACAAGGGTGTTGCATTTCTATGCCCTCTGACCCTCTCTTCTGTGCAGCAAACCCACAAATAATAATTAATAAGGATTCAGATACATGCTTATCGACACAGATCTCAGGAGGAGTCTTGGGCCCGTGGTTGGATTGGCACAGTCATCACAACATTTCACTCCATAAATCACAACTTCGCTAAGTGAGTGACCATGGGCACAATTACAGCAACTACTTGGACACATTTCAATGCCTCCATTTAATCAGCCACATATGCATATATCACTTTAAAATGTGAACCTATGTGTCCTTGAATTGTAAAGATATATGTGTTTCTCCAGCTTTTTCATGGGGCTGTATGTGGATTGATTAATACGCATCTCGCTATAGATCAGTAACTCAGAGTTAGGCTAGAAGTAAATGTGCTCCTCTGGT
Source organism: Selene dorsalis (assembly GCA_900303245.1). NCBI lineage: Eukaryota > Metazoa > Chordata > Actinopteri > Carangiformes > Carangidae > Selene > Selene dorsalis. Next base: position 6,998 of record OMNW01020937.1, read on the forward strand.
TAGTTTTCCTCTCCCAAGTGTGATGCAAGTTCAATATGGCCGCCAAAGTCCACAGGAGATTATTACTCTTAAGTTAAATGGACCTAAAAGTGCCTGTGCTCCATGCTCTGGACTGCTGTGTGTGTGTTTGTGTGTGTTTGTGTGTGTGTGTGTGTGTGCGTGTGTGTGTGTAAGTGAGCGAGTGTCAGTTCCCATGGCTGGGCTCCAAACCCCTGAGTTCAGCTTGGCCTCTGATCATCTAATCCACTTTCTCTTCTTCACAACAGACAGCTCTCCAAGCTAAACGCTCTGCAGCGCCTCACGCCTTTCAACCTCACACTCGCTCGAGTATTTCACAACCGCTTGGAGTTATGTGCACAAAAGGAAAGGAACCAACTGCAGAACACTTCGCTCCACAACACCTGACATAGTGTTGTCAGTGTATTTAACCTGTGTTCGTTGAGCACTTCTCTGCATCACACTCGCGCATTAACACACATTTACACCTGAGTCCTGCCCAGTGTGAGCTCAGCCTCCTTTAGTTTTTCCCACTGAGCAGATCCAGTGAAATGCAGTGTGGGTTTCCAGACTTTTACACATTGGATATGTTCCACTTTAAAGCTATGCACTCTTCTTTTTACCTTTCTATAACACCAGACCCGCTGCTCCAACATGGCTCCACGCTCCTTGCCAGAGTCACATCAATCAAATTTGACAGTAAAAGTGTCTCTGCCCTCGTTAAAATGTTTTGCCCCAAATTGCTTTGAAGTACAAAGTCAATCATTTTACTTTTTTCCGCCAAAATTAGGAGTAACTCAGGCATATGAAGACCATTTATTCCCTCCACGCTTCTCCTGATGTGTTGCAGCAACTCCTCCTCTTCCTTCTCTTATCAGCTCCTGTAATTTCTCCTCCCCCTCTTTCTCCCTTCTTCATGTTTCCCTCACGCCTTTTCCTTCCCTTCACACCATCTTCCTTTCGTCATCCTCATCCTTCCTCTCAACAAATGACCCATTGTTCATCACCTTCTTTCTCTTGTTCCATCATCTTTCTGTCGAACGTTGTCTGTCACTGCTCTTTCCCCTTTTCTCTGTTCACTCCATCCCTACTCTCCATTTTCCCTCTCTTCCCTCTTATCATTCGCACAACCCCTCCATTCCCAGCTCCTTCCATCTACCCCCTCCTTTAAACCGTCTCTCCTCTACCTCTCTCCCACTTTTTCATCTCTATTTCCCTCTTTTTTCCTCTCCACCCCTCTCCATCCCTCCATCTTTCCCTCCATTAGACAAGGTGACTCCTGCAGTAAAAGGCTCCAACCCTCCATTACACCACAGAATAAAGAAAAAAAACCTTCATGACATTCTGTCCCTGGTGGACACAGCATTGACTTTCTCGTACATCTCCCTCTAACTGTGTCTCTCTCCCTCTTGCTCTCACTTTCCCCTCTGTCTCTCTCACCTCCTCTGAGCCTCTCAGTCACTCTCGATCCGTGTCCCTCTCTTTTTCTGTCTCACTCTGTTTCTCAGAGGGGAGGGTCTCTATCTTCCTCTCTCAGTTGTTCCCTTTCATACTGCCCAGTGGCTACCACAGCATTGTGCGCCATTTATTGGTCCTCTTTCATACACACACACAAACACACACATACACACACACAGGCAGACCCTTTTGACCCTGCATCAGATTGACTGTTTTGCTGAAACTGCCAAGAACCTGGCAAATACAATTACTGAAGTCTTCCACTAACCTAAGGAGACAGGTATATGCCATACATCTGTGTGTAGGTGTGTGTGTTTGTGTGTGGGTGAGCTCCCTTATACATTGTGCTGCATGCTGGCTCCGTCATTCCCCTAAACTCTACCTGCCAGTCAAACTAAATGATAAAAATGAAAAAGGCAAATGTAGAGGTAGAATGGATAGAAAGCACTGAGCTGGAATCTCTGTAATAAGCTCTGTGCTCTGTGATTTTATCTGTTCTGGATGTTCATGTTGTATCCAGACGTACCCAATCCAATCCTTTTTTTTGCCAAAATGCAATCTTATCCTGTTTTTTGTCTTGCCTTGTCAGAAAAGTCATCCTGCTAACCACTCCTATGAATCTCCCACACCGTGGTGTCTTCATCATCTAACTCTTCACGTTTCTTCTTCTCCTCTTGAGCTCATTGTAAACTCAGGACGCAGTAGGGAAACATGTCTGAACTCCTTCTAAAAGAAACGCAAAAGAATTGCCCATTTCTACCTAATGATGTGCTTAAGGTATTCGCCAGGTTGTCTCTTCACAGTGAAAGTGACAGATTGAAACTTATCCTGAGATAGAAATAAAAAAGTAGCTCCTTAACAGCAATGAGGAGGCTCTCTGTATCCTCAGAAAACTGACCCTTTGTACCACCACCGCCACCACCACCACCCACACCCACACGATGAGATAAAAAGAGGAATACATTTCAGCTGGTGGAGTGGGCACTTGCACTTAAATTTAATGATTTCTTAGTATTCAAATCATCCTAACTGTAACTGCCTCCCGGGCCCACCAGTGTCAAAGCATGCATGTCTCATAATGGATGTGTTACTGTATTTCTGAAACATAACACTACTGCAGGCCTTGAATAGGCCACCTATTGCCCTTACACTATTCTCCCCTCTGCTTCTGAGTCACTTTGCACCCGTGATGAACAACCACCAACCAGCCACTTTATAAAAAACCCGCACAGAGCAGCGAGGCAACAAGAGTTTTATCAGCCGAGTGCAGAGTATTCCTCTGTAACATTTACCCCTTTGTGCTATTTTTTGCAAGGACGCCGCTGAGCTTAACAAAAAAAAAGAAAGAAAAAAAAACTCATAAACAAACTGTTGCAAGGACCCTCATTCAGAAGCTCTATAAATGAGAAGTGTCATATAACTAATTAAATTCAGTTTAAAAATTTATTCATGCCTCAGGGTGCAATGTGATGAGAACTGCAGAAATAACATAAAATCACAAAAAACAATTAATTCACACAATAAAAGACATTCAAAAAATGATAAATATATTCATGTAGAGGCGACAAAAGCCAAGATAAAAATGAAGTTAGCAACCAATAAAAAAGTAAAATATACAGGTGGTGGAGTCCAAAATGACACATCACTGGTGCTATAAAACACCAAAGGAGAGAAAAGGCAATGATAATGATGATGATGATGGTGATGATGATGAAGAATACGCATACGAATTGCTTTATCAATCCCAAAGGGAAATTCATTTGTCTGTCAGCTCATCTACCAATGACGACATTGTGCCAAACGTAACTTGCCTTGTGGAAACCTGCATTAGATTATTCAGTGAAGAGACATGTGGTAGCTATGACCGGTCACAGATACAGCGTGTGTATAGTTGTAGTTATGCTCAAATCACAACATATGTGACTCACTCATGCTGGGAGGCTCATAGCTCTCGTTGGATCACAGAGGCATGGACGCATCAGATAAGGTACAGCTGTTTCATTTGCCCTCACATTACACCTCAGTGCTCACACAGACATACGTTTTATCTTCTGTAGCCATCGCGTCCTCATATTGTACCTTGTTTTCTATCTGCCTGGCTTCTCACTCTCTTACTCTTCCTCTTTTTTTTTCTTCTTTTTTTTATTGTGATAAAATTTAATACATTTTTCCCCCGCTGGATCCACCCATGCTCATCGACACACTCGTGGTACCTTCGGGTGGTTTGGAAGAACGTGTTCGGAGAATGTAATATGTAATTTCTCCAACAATGCAACCGCACACTTTCTCAGTGGAGGAACAAAAAATGAAGAACCCACCACACTGGCTTTACTTCTTTACCTTTCTCCTTCCTGTCATCCTCTCCTTTCTCTTCCCCCTCGTAAAACGCCTCCACGCTTCACGCTCCCCTACCCACCATGCAGTGCAAGATGGCCGTTTGTTTGAATTATGACAACAGCGCCTTAGAGAGAGGTGAGAACATTGTTTCTGGCTGCGTGCACATGCACGTGATCACACATACACACACACAGAAATTTCTGACCTGCACAGTTGTGTGTCTCTGTCGTTGCAGATGCTTGCAGTCACCTCTTTTTATGTTTACCACAATTCCAACAGCACAGAGCCAGAGCCAGGCATACATCTAGCAAGTATGTGCACATTATAGTATGCAAAAACATGAATAATTAGCATCCTGTTGAGAGGTGACACCGAGAGCAACAATGCACCCACACTTTACAAAGTCATTTCTTCTCCCACCAAGCAAACCTTGTCTTACCAGGAGTGGTGGAAACAAGAATGAAGCCATGATGCCTGGCTTCCTCAAATCAGATTCCCATTTTTCTCCGCACCGACCCCCCTACGCACATCCCTAAATGGCAGGATGAAGCTAATTCATTAAAGGTTGTAACCAGCCGAGACAGGAGGGAGAAATGTCAATAGATTTGTCTGAATTGTAACATATTTAGCGAGACAGCATTTCCTCCTCACAGTTATATTTTTCATCGCTGTGATAGGATTTGCAATTCAGTTTTGATGTAACATTCACTCAAACTCACATTCCCAAAGTGTAGTAGATAGTTTCAGCTTTACACAAAGACAACAGTGCAATTGATTTTTAGAGTTTTGCAGCCTTTTATTCAACTTGAACTTTAACATTAGGCAAAGTTGTTTCTCCCTATTTTCACTGTTTATTTCTGATGCCAACAGAGTTACAGAAATCATGAATCCACTTCAGGCAAATGTAAGGTTATATTCAGTTTGACTAATCCACAGGTAAGAGTTGGATGGAAATCCACTCGATATCCTTGACTGTGTGCACCGGTCTCAGTCTGGAACACAGACCTCAGCTGAGGTTGACTTATAATAATTATGTGGAAAAACATGACATGGCTTCCTGTACCCTTGAACATCGCTAAAAGCAGACTCGTCATTTGCAAGTCAAAACCAAGCCTTTATTGTACAAATCCTCATCTACTGCATTAAGGCCACATGGAGCGGTAGGCATTGCAGATGTCCATCCTCCTGTACATCAGCAGAACTACAGGTATCCCAAGCATCTGCTCTTGGAAATTAATCGAAAATACAGTAAACCTCCATTTTATCCCTTATTCAGATGCATTTGTGTCACAGTGTTGATTTATGTAGAAAGAGAAGAAGAAGAGACAGAGACAAAGTTAGAGAGGCAGCCAAAAAGATTTAAAAAATGTTAATAGCAGGGAGAAGGAGAGAGAGGTGAGTGGTCTCATCAGCTCTTCCCATCACTTCTATCCTTGGTCCACTTACATCCCCTCTCCCCTGCTTTGCTGTTCAGGCTTTTTCAGGTTTCAGCTTTTCAATCTCCAGCCTCCCGCTACTCTACTACTCTGTTGGTTCTTAGCTTTCCTCTCTCCCGAAGACCACCCGTTCTTTTCTAGTTATTTAATTTCCTTGCTCTCTTTTTTACCCAGTGTCTTGCTGAATTTCTCCCGTCCACCGTCTCAGCCCTTCCTCAGTGCAGTCAGACTGATAATGACAAGAGACAATGATTGGTTTCCTTAATGGGCAAAAAGAAAGAGTTTTTGTTGGTGGGATCTTACATGACTTTGATACAAAGGCCTATGCAAATGTGCAGAAGCAAATTATATTTTATGCAAAAGTTTTGGTCATTAAATGTTTTTCAGCTGCAAAATGTCCTTTGTGTTTATGGAGCATAGCACAGTTGGTAGCATTTAAGAAAAGATGATTATAGTCTCAGCAGCAAAGGAAATTCACTACAGACCAGTGACATTAATAAGACCAGCTCAAATTATTGTAAATATTTATTAGCAATTTATCCCAGTTGGCTCTCAGACATGTTCCATAGAGACAACAACAAGTACAAGTACAAGGCAACAATCAAACTATTTTAAAGCAGATATTTGCTGGATGTACAATAAACATTGGATGTGTTTATATTGTGTGCTGAGCAACCTTTGCAAAAACTTCAAGAGAATTTCAGGAAAATTAGAAGCTTTGGAAATTTCTAATAAGTGTGTTTGCAAAATGTCTTTATCACAATTCATCATGTACTTAGGAAATGCTTAGCACCAGGGAAAAAGGATTTCCACTAAAATGGTGCTGTTTACATGAATTTCCTCATTTAATGAAGCATTATTTGTTGATATGAATTGAATGGAAACCCCACTATACTCCATCCTCATTGCCTTCCTCTGTCCTTTCATTAATTACTCAGTCAGTAGTTGTTGCTCACTGATGGCTTCATGTGCTGTGTGTGTTTATTTCTGTGTGTGAGTGTGTGTGTGTGTGTGCTCATCCCCCCGCTCCAGATGGTAGCAGAGGGACGCATTGAATCAGCCTGCCAATAGGCCTTATGATAGACATGATTAAACGCACTAATTATATGGAAGGAAATTAAATTTTGGACCCCCGTTCTATTCCCCTGAAATAAACATCTGCGGTCTGAACACAGGGAAACGCACACTATGACTATGGATTCAATACAAAGGTACAAATCCTGAGAACACACACACTCACACATCCTAGTACATCCTCATCCCAGATTGATACCAATCATGTCAGTGCTAATCTGGGTGCTTGATGTACAAAGCTGTCAGACGCATCCAGTCATATCACAGATGATGGAATCATTTACGGTGGACGTGGGTGGGGGGGATAATTTGCGTGGCCACCAATTATTCACCAGTTAGTCTTAAAGAGGAACTTTGCAGGATTTTTACCTTAACTATGCTACATTTTTACCTTAATTAAACAGCTTTGGAGTAATTGTGATGACTTTAACTTGTTACAGGATTGATGGATTGCTTTCTTGTCAGCCTCATTTAAAACAAATGCACATGGCTGGGATGAGGGTTAGCAAAACAGCAGAAAAGCGACTGAACTTGCATAGTTCCCCTTTAATTCTGGGAAGTAGTGGGATTTTAAGAGAAGATTAAAATTTAAATGATCAACTCAAAACTTTAGAGATACACACAGTTTGAAGGCAGTTCCTGGTCAGTTCTTCAGATTGGTGGAGATCCCTCATGCACCCCTCTGTACAGGGCCCCAAGAGATCGTGAAAGATGGTGAATATAAAGACAAGTCAGAGTCACATGAGTAAAGACGTGGGAGTTTCCAGCTCTGCACAAGTTCTCACCTAAACAACAACATAGTAGCTTTCTCATGATGTCTATTCTACCGGTAAGGGTTTGTTAAATTTCAAGTGACTGGAAGTATGTAGAAGGTGATTGTAATGGGTAAAAGATAGAAAGTCTGAAGGTTGGTGAAGGACGCATGCAATCTTTAGTCAAATCAGACAATCAACCAGTCCTCCCTACCTCTTTTTTTATATGAGAACATCAGTACATGTGTCCACTCCTTTATGCCAAACTCATGGCAACTACAGTTTAAGATCAAGGCTGCTGCCAAGATGACTGAGCTGATAAAACAACTAAAACACTTCAAGTCTGATGCACTGAATACTCCTCCATCACCACCACCCAACCTCTACACCCTCATTTTCAGCGTTGCTTCATAAATGATGCACCACTTTCTTCACTGATTATTAGTGCTTGACATACCTTATGAGGTCCTAAACTGTCCAGCATGGATGCAATTACCACGAACCTTAATCAACCTCTTTGTTCTTTAGTAGAGCACAACCTTAGTCTGTGTTACAAAAGCAGCCTTACTGAAAATAGAAAGGCTTTAATAAATACAGTCAACTTTGGCAGTACCATGCATCTCCATTTGGGTGATCAGGCTCTGTGCCAGTTTGCCATCCTTAAAAAAAAAAAAAAGAACAAGCTTTTTAATTACATGAAACACAAATATGGGGCATCCATATGCTGGTATTGTCCCCCAAATGACTGTCTTTAAGAGTCCAGTCATTTAACAGATGCTCAGAGTCACAGCGCTCTTCTAACAAGTAGCCAAGAAACAATAAATGAATCTTAGAAAATGCAGCAGAAAAACCCCATCAGAATATTATTTTACATTCTCATACGAAAAGCTATTTGTCTAGTTCTTCTCATTAATGAGCCCAGTGATCATTCGAAATTGTACTCCCTGGTGGCATGGCAACGTGGTGAACACTTTATCTCTCAGTCACCTATAATCACATCAAAGTAGATCAACAACTTCTGCTCGGTCTCTGGAAACCTTTGGGACAAAAATGATGATGAAGCGAGTCAAACCTGGTCTGTGGGCACAGAGTTGTTTCATATTTACTGTCTTCAGTCCAAACTGAATCGATGCCAACTGCTAACCACCAGCAGCTGGTCAATAGCATGTGGAAATAAATGTGCTACACTGGAGAAGAGCACTCCATGAACCTGTTATGCATGTCAGTGCTGTAAGATTCAGACGAGCACAATCACTATTTCTATGCTTCAGTTTGTCACCATGTGACTGTCACCATCAGTGTGTTTCAGGAGCTGAAATGACTCCAGTGAGATGATGATGTTCGCCCTTTTGGAAAATGTTTTTCTCATCTCTCTTGCACTGAAGGCACCGCTCTGGAGCCTCTCTTTGACCAGCCGCTTCTTGAAATGCAGCTACTTATTCAGCTGCTCTTTTGGCGCATGAGTAAATACACTTTCCAGACACTCTGAGGACCGACACATCCCTTAAATTGTTTTCACACACCCACGGTAATATGCACATATAAAAACAAACAGGAGAGTGTCTTGCTGCTGAAGCCCAGATGTCATTTCTGTTGACCCACAGAGAAAACCCGGCTCCAGGTTTAGGAAGCACCTTCCTCAGGGTTAAAAGCTGACATGACTGATACAACAGGTGCTGCAGTGTGCCGAGAAAAAAAACACACCAGGCTGTGTGGAGAAGAAGAAAAGGAGATTTAAAAGGTTGATAAAAGAAAACAGGGAGAAGAAATGGATTAGTGATGGACAGATGGAGTGTGAGAGGAGAAAGGGTGAAGGGGAATCAGAGATGAGAGGAGACGAGAGGGCACTAGAGGGAGAAAAAAAATGGATTATGAATGGAGAGGGGGAGAAAACATGAACATTGGAGGAGATAGATGCTCGGAAACAAGGAGAAAAAAAGAAAAGGAGAGGGTAGAAGTCAAAGAAAAAAGGGATTAGGGATGGTGGGCTCTGGTGGAAGAGAAATGAGATGGAGAAGAGGACAAGGAGGAGAAGATTAAGGTGGAGTGATATGCTTTCATCTTCTAGTGTCTGGAGAGCAGACAGTAACTGGCAATGCTGTGTGTGTGTGTGTGTCCAAGGATATCTGTGTTTGTGAATCTTCTCTGTTTTTTCTGTAAGTGTGTGTTTGAATGTTTCTTTACTTATGTTTGGTTACTTCTTTTCCCTGAGTGTGTGTGTTTGTGTGTGTGTGTGTTTGTGTGTTTGTGTGTTTGTGTGCGTGCGTGCGTGTGTACATGTCAACCTGTCTCTCTTTCTGTCTGCGTGTGTGTCTGTGTGTGTGTGTGTGTGTGTAACAGGCTAAATGCCACTCATCCTTCCTGGTTGAGTTACAAGAGGGAAAAAAAACAAGAAGATACTTTTAAGTGTCTGCCCTTTGTATCTTTCCATCTGCAATACATTCATCTGCTCTGCAGCAGAAGAAGAAGAGAGC
>OMNW01020944.1:17165-35277 GCA_900303245.1 Selene dorsalis
TTGACTTAAAGAGATTTCTCACAGTTCATAGTCGTGTGAAGTCAAACACAGGAGATGTCTCGGAAGCGTCGGGATGGATCCGCTCCAGGTCCCGGTTCTGGTCCTGGTCCCGGTTCTGGTCGCGGTTCCGGTTCCGGTTCGGGTGGTACCGGTACCGGTTCCGGTGGTACCGGTTCCGGTTCCGGTTCGGGTGGTACCGGTACCGGTTCGGGTGGTCCCGGTAACGGTTCCGGTGGTCCCGGTACCGGTTCCACACGGACATTCAGTCTTTCAGTCTGTCTCACTTACAGCTGACGTTGTTGAAGTCAGTCAGGGCTCAGGGCCTGAGAGACAGAACGGAACTGGGCCCTTGTGTCTCAGGCCTGGTCCGTCACTTTCATGGCTGAGTTTCAGCCCGGTCTCTGACCATAGACTGTACATGACTTAGCTGATTTGCGTGGCCTATTGCTTATGCTAATGCAAGCGCAGCTAATCATGAGCCCAACAGCAAATTCTGGTTTAGAAGCTCCATAAGGCCTTAATCCACACAACAACACACAACAACACACCAACAACAGCCGCTGCGTCCTATTCACTTCAGCAAGAAATCTCATTCTGTGATGGCGGCCATTAGCCCACCCGTCATCACCATGGCTTCCAGAGAGACCGCCCCACGAGAGCAACTAGCTAACCGTTGACGTGACGTAAACGATCACCAAACCACTTTACCGCGACGCTATGACACGAACAAACAAGGTCAGTGTTTCTGTCTCATCTCAGACTTTGTGTGGTGTTTTAGAGAAAGACGTCAATTTACTTATACCGACAAGATAATCGAGTAAAATGTTTGTAGGTAACACACAAGCTGCCAAGTCTAAGTTAACGTGTAAACACTTACCAGGAGCTGAACTCCAACAATGGCGGCGCCACGCTGAGCCACATCCTCTTCTTTGCTCACTTTGTTTGTGTCGAGGTTTATAAATGTCCGCTGCTTTTAAACAATTCTTTACTGGGGTTTTTTGAAAAAACAGAAAGTCCGGCTGAGTGGTCAGGTCCCTGCCTTAATAGGCTCGTCCGTCCGTGAGGTTGCTCGGTCTGCTTGCTCCCAGTACAAACAGCTAATTAGCCTAGTGACCTGGCTATGCTAATGACCTGCCAATCACGCACCAGGTGACACCCAGGTAGGAGCTTGAGTCATATTTGTAGACTTCCTGTCCGTCAACTGAAAAGTGTTAAATGTTGATGATTACTAAGAAAAGAGAATTAAGACTTAGTCAGTCAGGCCTAGAAATGAAAGGTAGGGCTGTTAGGAATTATTTTTTTGTCATTGTAGATTAATCTTCTTATATGGTGGTTAGCGTTTTTTATCAAATGTTGGAAAATATTAAGATATATAATATATTCAAAGTGGCATTCTGTTTCCGAAGAGAACAAGTGGTATACTCAGGTTGCTTTGTTTTGCATATGATCCCAAACATAATGAGTTTAATTGCATAAATGACAGAAAAATCAGCACAGTGGAGAAGCTGCCACATGTTTTTGGCATTTTTGGTCTGAAAAATGACTGGAATGATTAACATTTTGTTTTGGATGGATTAACAAATTAATCAGTTTACTACTTCTTTCAGCTTAAATTTTAAAGAATTCTTAAGACTTGGGCCCAAACTATCAAAACAGATCAGGTATGACCCGGTAGCTCCCCTTGTGGCATGTGCTTTTAATCCGAACTGAGACTTAAAGGCAGCAGACCAGGAAAAATCTCAGGAAAGGTCCATCTGGGACCAATGTAGCTAGTTTTATATCACATAACATGCCATGATTTTCAGGCATTGTTTACTGTGAACTAACATGGCCCTTAGAAAACATCAGTCTCTCAGCTGAGATGCATTTCCCCTCAGCAAGCCAAGGAATTCCCAAACAGATTCATATAGTGCTCATGTACTGTATTAGATGGGACAGTAGGCAGACATGCCCTAGATACGAATTACAAGGAGCTTATTGTTTGTTGTACACAACCCCATATTGATCCAGTCATGCGAGGGCAGCCTCCTCCCCTGAATTCACACAAACACACCTATACATACGCATTACGCACACACACACACGTTGGCATCCTTTGCTCAACTACTCAGAGCTGCTTTAATTTCAGAAGAGAGCTAATTGCAATTAAGATGCATGGGGTGTTGAGCTGGAAAGTAAAAGGAAGTAATCAGTGTTGATTATAGAGCCTCAGCCTGATCAGAGTAAATCATACACTGTGTGCAGTTCCTGTGAGCCTGCCTGAGTCTGAGTCAGGCATGACACCGGAACAGAGCCTGTTTTTAGTGTGATTACGTCCATGGCAGCACTACTGACTCCATCTCTTTGCCAGATTTGAAAGGATTACGACACATGTGACACAGAGAGGCTGACCTAATCATGTCTTGCCCGGAGATGCACAGAGAAGATGTTTTATGGCTTCAAAAAGTGAATCTACCCGATGTGGCTGCCAGCCTGAAATTAATGGTTTCCTTGCCAGTTGCTTTAGTTTCATAATCTGGGTTTGTTTTGAAAACTGCTCATTATATCCAGAGCTCTGCTACTGTATATTAGGCCTGATTCATGTATGTAAACAAAGCAGACGCAAGAAGAAATGGAACTGTAAATGATTAAGCTGTCTAAATTTGTCTTTTGGGGATAGCTGAGAATCAAGCTGTGGGGCTTCTGAGAAACAGTGTTGTATCTTTGATGCCAGTGTGTTAAATGATCATTTGCAAGTCTAATAGATCTGTTCCTCTATGTAGACCGTTTAGATGGTGTTAAATGATCCAAACTGAAGTACATAACCCTGTATTGATCCAGTCATGCAGAAGCAGCACAGTGAGCCGCAGCAGTAGCAACAGTCAGTAATAAAACCATCAAAGAGAAGCTTATGGTGGCACACGGTGGTTTCAGGGATATTTTTACTGCACATAACACTTCTTCCTAAATAGATTTAAAGAAACAGACAGTTTATATCAAAATGAAAGCATGAAAATACTTTGTTCCCTCTCCTCTCAACCTATTGTATTTTCTTGTTTCCAGACGATGCATACGTATGTTTAGAGGCCATGTTGCACTAGCAGCAAACCAGACACTCCAATGAAGCAGTCTTGGGATAAAGTGCCTTTATCAAGCGTGCCTCAGCGGGGTCTGACAGGCGTGAGTAAAGAGTTATTCATTCATCTTCCTCAACCTCCTTTTTACAGTACATCTGGGGTTTCAGACCAACTCCTGAGACACAGAGCCCCTGGGTGTCATCAGCTCATTGTTTTCGATTTGAAAACCAATAGAGAAAATTTTATATCCTGACTTTATTTGCTTGATTTAAATACAGTTTAGATACAGTACAGAGTACAAGGAGTACACAGAGTCAGACATCAGAGTACACTGATTTCATGTGGACATTAGCTAACCAACACTGACACCTAGTGGTTTCCAGGAGCAAATTATTTATTAAATAATCTTTTAGGAAGGTCAAAGGGCTGTTATTTCAATCTCATATTAACTATAGCTTTGACTTTCACACACACACCAGTTACCTTTAGATATATAAAATAGTTTACAGCAACAACATGATCTAATGTATCACCAGTGAGCTGGCAAATCAAACCTCCTGTAAAACATTGGAATGATTATATTATTTGAGATCCGAAGAGTATCTATACAATACAAGCACAAAACACATACACATATGTGCTACTGTAAGAATTTAGTTGGTTATTAAAACAGTTTGATAGCTCAAGAGCAAAGGCAACGTCTTGATGACATGTGAAGTGTTCGTGATGATTAAGGTTCATGTTGCAGTGAGTTCATTTTCTGCTTTGTTTGTGTGCTTGATTTGAGATGAAGCAGGAAAAACAGACATGCAAAGGGAGCTGGGACCTTGGGCATAAACAAAGCTGTCATGCTAATTTCAAGCATGATCGACGTGTAATGGGTTTTTAGCACACTACTGCCTCATTGGCCCCACAACACAAATAAGTGCTACAAAGTGTGAGTTTTTAAAGTGCAGGTGTTATTAGTCAAGAACCTCAAATGTTATCATGATGGGTTCTCTCAGTGACCTCCGACAGAGCTCTCTTGTTGTTTCAGTCGAGGAGGTCAGGGTATTTGTCTTGGCAGTACTGGTAAAAGTCGAACTCCTTGACAGTGAATGGGACGTCCTTCCACTTCTTCACAGTTATCCTGCCATCAGGTGTCTCCAGTGCAAAATTACTGATGGCTAGATTGGGCATCAGGGCAGTTTGCTTGTACTTGATCTCATATCCCCACTCCTGTGAATTTACATAAGAGAAACAGTGAGACACCAATGTGCAATAAGCACAAACATCAGCTCTGTTGATGAACTTCCCTGGGCAGAGCAGGGACCGTTTTTGAGCTTTAAATTCATTCGTTTGGTAGAGCGTCCATTGTACCTTGTTGCAGTTGCCATTGTTGCATTTGATTCTGCACCCTGGCTCCCAGTCCTCAAAACTCTTGGGAAGCGTCAGCTGTGCACCGACTTTGTAGTGTCTCCTGAGAACAGAAAGGAGCCGCGAGCCAGTTCAATATATTTGGTAAACACTTCAGCTGTAATACACTTTTGGATTAACTCTACCACCACAAGCAGTCTAACTTACTCAAAGTCAGTATTGACATTGACATAGTGTGCATTTTCAACAAGTTGAATGTCACTGCCAGAGGCCACAGGCTTGAAACAGTTTCGACACACCAGCTGGATGTTGGAGGCAGCGTAGCGACTTCTCTTCTCTGTTTTGAGATTTTCTGCAAGTTTACTGCAAATAAGTGCCTCTTTCTGTAGCTCCATTATCTGGAGACAAAGAAGAGTATAAACGATGGTAGAAACACAAGGCACTGACAGCGAAGAATAACAAGATTGAACAGAGTACCGCACACGCACCTTTTTGCGAAACTGCCGGTCGCTCATATCTTGAACCTTCGCAATGGCTCTTCCAGTCAGCTCCTCCAGATACTCATTGGTGAGCTCTCTGCGCTCCTCCCGTCCCCCTCTCTGGGCAACCACTGAATACTGGCTGTTTTGTGCTCTGGCACGTCCACTGGCCTGCTGCTGGGCAATCTCATTGGTCAGAAGTCCATAACGCACCACCAGGTTGCATTCTGGGATGTCAAGTCCTTCTTCAGCCACACTGGTGGAGATCAGAAGGTTAAGAGAACCATTGCGGAACTTGCGGATGGTCTCCGCCTGCTCGTTCTACAAGGAAAGGATGTGAATAGAAGCATTAAAACATTTCCATAGTAAAGTTAAAAACGATTCAGAAGGACGTAAGTAACACCATATGCCATCACACACCTGTGTCATGTAAGTGCTGCCGTTGCCAGCCCCAGTAAGGATGGCTGCCTTGATGCCAGCTTGCTGTAATGCTCTGCTGTTGAGGACCCAGTCATTTAGACATAAGGTGCTTCTTCGGGTTTTGCTGAAGAGGATCCCCCTCGATTGTACACCTTGGCCGAACTGTTTTAACAGAACACCCTCAAGTTTGGCCATCTTTGGATTCTCAAAACCAGAATCCCCTGCGAGCTGCCTCAGCTCCACCTGATTCTCTGTGTAGCAGACAGCGGTGTATATTTGCTTATGTAGTAAAAAAATTACATTGTAAAGTCATGCAACTGAACATGTTTAGTGATGAAACCTTCCAGTGTTCCCACCTTGGAAAAGTCCCACCAGGAAGAAGTCCGTTCCATCGATGGCCGTGTTTGACTTTGCGCTGTAGAAATCCTCTAGTGAGCGATAAGCGTCCATCATTCGCAGGGTGTCATTGACGAGCAGGGCGTCGTTGTACTGTCTGAGGTGGAGTGCACATTGTGCTAGCAGCCTGTTGTCCTCTCTTACCCCTGATCCAAGAAAAACACAAAGAACGTATGTGTCAGCAAAAGCATTGCTTTCTGATAACATTTGATTTACATTACGTCTCCTTAGCGTCACAAGTGATGCCCTTAAAACAACAGTTCCACCATTTGGGATGAAAAAGAAAACTGTTCTTACCTCGTTGCTCTAAAACCACCACATCTGCCTCATACTCTTGGGTGCCACACTCTCTCAGATTGAAGTCTGGAGGTAGGTTCATGTATCCATGGATCATCTCCATCATATGCTTCAGCTGATCCCCAAGTGGATCCTAAAAGACGCCCAAAATATTGTCTTTTAGCAACTTTGTGTGTGTGTTGCGTGATGACATAAGGACTTAGGACTTGGTCGATATAATCTCATTCATTTTAGTGTCCATAGGCCAGATCAGTTGGGAATCATCATGCCAAGGGAACCAAGTTTGGAAGATTTTTTTTATTGTTTATAAAAGAAGAGTCTATTTGGCTTACCATTGGCCTTTTGTCCACAATGTCGAATGTCTTAACGGGTCTGGGTACCTTCTTCTTCAATTCAGGGGCATAGTTCTTAGTTGAAACTATGGCTGAGTCCAAGTTGGCACAAATCTGAGATGGAAGAAGATGAAGAAGAAAGGAGTTGTGAGAGATTAGATGGATCGTTTTAGTGGAACATGTGATAAAAGACAACTACATCGACCCTCACCTGCAGGACGTGCTCTACAGCCTTGTCCAGCAGCTTTGCACCTCCTGTCCCTGGTGATGCAGTGAGACCCAGGATCTGTGGTAGTGGGCCTTGTTTTTTCAACTTTTTCTCCACATAGCACCTCATTATCTTGTTGTAGGCCGTCTCTTTGTGGGTGTGGTGACACTCATCAATTATCAGTAGAGTGATATCTGCAAGGACCCATGAAGAGTCAATTCACCTTGTCATCATGACATCATAATCAAAGCAGTGACTAGCAGCTTATTTCTACTGACCTGAGAGCTCAACATGTTTGGTTTCCTCTGTGTTAGTCAGAGCGTTGTATAAGATCTGCGCTGTGCAGATGACCACGTTTGACTTCTGCACCACTTTTCCGAAGAAGTCCTTCTCATCACTGTCTCCACTGACTGGTATCACCGTGTAGCCAAGGTCCAGGTGAGGCCTGAACTCTTTCTTGAAGTGTTGGTCTACGAGGTGAACCTGGATTGTAACATATATTGAAAACATTGGGCAATCTATAGCCATACTGGTTGTTCAATGATCCATCACTGTATTTGTTATTATCCTGGACTTCTGTATACCTTGTTCACCAGGACCACCACCTTAGCCCGACTGGTGGTCTCCAGATGTTTTTTGGTTACATACACAGCAGCACGGGTCTTTCCACCTCCCGTCGGCAGCCAGATGATTATGTTCTCCCCCTGAAGAGCCCTTTCAACCACTTCCTCCTGATATGAGTACAGTTTAAAATCTGCCATCCTGTGCGTTATTCCTGTTTGACAACACATCAGAAGGACATAAAATCCAACTACTGCAAAACAGCAGTGAACACTGGATTGTACATCAGAGCTGTTTGAAACACTGACAACACACAATCTGGCTCTATCTGAGTGAACCGAGAGAAAACAAACAAGCCTTCTGCATGCTGAATAAATAGGCCACTCAATGTCATTTATCTATGAGCTGTTTGAAAGCTAGTCGGCCTTTATTAACTCACCAGTCAGCTGTGGAGAACTGCGTGCTGCTGTCAGCTTCTCCTCATCCACTCTCAGCACGTACAGGGGCAGCAGTTTGGTTTTAAACCCCTGTGAGACGTCAGGAAGGGAAAACGAAAGTAAAGGCTCCTTTAACTCGGAAATGGGGCCCTTCTGAAGGAGGCTCTGCAGGTCTAACGTACAGTTGGTATTATGCAGTGACAGGAGAAGTCTGAACTGCAGTGACATAAAATATATCTGCCATATTCCTTTTTGATGAAGCCATATTCAAGCTTATCTTCATATACTATATTTATGGTACTGACTCTATTAGTGGCTTACAGCTGAGGTGTTTTCTTGAGGGCGATGAAAACATCCTTGGTTTCTGCACACACCCTGACGGGGCCCCATGCTATCAGAAAAGCGAAACCTACAGCCTATTACTGGTAGTGGAGGGAGACTCCTTAACGGTTATTTAGACACTTGTGTTAATGTTTGTTTTGCTGGACTTGAAAGTGAAAGGGTTCATGCATTATGGAAGTCATTCAAGATAATGAGTGAAGTATTATATCTTGATTAATGAACAAGCAGAAATGCTTTAAAATAGGATTTGAAAATTGAAGATTTTGTCAATATACTACAGTCTTCAGGAGTCCCTCCGTCCACTGCAGAGCTTTTCACACAGCTGAACACACACCAACTGTAAAATCTCCTAATTCCTTTCTGGAGGGGTTTTATCAGTACATCATCTTCTATTCTTCATCTATTTTACATTTTCAGCTCCATCACTGACACGGCTCTAACAACAGCTAAAACATTAGCATGTTTTCATTGGTGTCATCGACATACATTTGAGATGTTCTGCAGAACGTTATGAAAACATCCAGAGTTTTTTGCATACGCCCTCTCTGAGCCTTAGGCCAATCCGAAAAGTAAAACCTACAGTTGATTCAGAGCTGTTTAACCTGTCTCCTCACCCCTGGTTAATCAGAAACTCTTTCGCTTTCAGTTGTACGTCAGTGTTTTGCTGGACTGCTGAAAACGTTAATCCAATGCATAGTTGGTAAATATTCAAGGAAACATTATAATAATCATTGTTCCTCACACCAGTGGTTCTCAGTTTCATTAATGGAGAAACAAAGCAAAGCTGTGTCTGCCAGCTCCACCCTCAGGACAAACTTTATTTTATATTTTCAGCTCTAACAAGCTAACATTGTGTTTTCCTTCCAGTCAACCACAGAGATGTGAAACTCCATCAAGTAAGGCCGTTTACTGAACTGAACAATTACTGTGTTTTTAAAGCAGAGCAGACTTCAAGTAGTAGTCTGTACTTAAAACTACACAACGATAACACACAAAAACATTATGACAGCCACGGTGGGTGAACTAAACCTTTTGGTCTTGTGACACCTTAAACTCAAACCTCAGGAGATGAGTGTTTCATAAGAAAAAAGACAGATAAGCTGCATTTTCTTTAATTTCTTTACCCCTTTTAATCATCATTTTTGATCTGTCATGTTATTTTTCCTTCAGGTGCAAGTTGCTGCTTTCAAGGACTGTGGTTTGATTTGTTTTTGGAAGGCTGCCATCTGCTGGAAATAAAGTTAAGTACAAAAATCCAATCACTAATCACGACAAAAGATGACTCCTACATGATTACAACGAGCTGTCCTCATATTGTGTTGTTGACCAGTTGTATCCTCTTTAAATGACTTAGTTTTGTATTTTTATCATTAATTAGTGTCCAGGAGCCATGTTTTAGGACAGTTTCCGGTTTGTTTAAACTTCACAATAAATAAATTAGAATGTAAATTTACATCAAAGATAAAAGCAGCATAAAAGAAAAACTACACTATTCACAAGCACAAGGAACCGAGGAAGGTTATTTTGTAGTGTATCACATTAAATAATGTTCAACAAATGCACATTATACTTATTACATACATCGATTATTATCTTTTGTATAGAATGTGAAAATCGGGAGAAAAAAATGTCGCTTTTATTTTGAAAAGAACAACACGGTGACAGGAAACGTTTCGTACCAGCTGCGTTCAGGCGCTAACTTGACGGTGGTGAAACGTTGCATGTGGTTCCGCCGTCTCCACAACAATAACAGCGTTCAAAGTGATGAGAAACGCGTCGGCTCCGGCCCGTTGACGCAGCCGAGTGTCCGTCCGCATCATGTCCAGCATCCAGCTGCTCAGAGTCCTGGTCAACGAGCGGCTGTCCGCGGCCGCGGAGGAGATCTTCGAGGCGGTTAAAAAGACCATCGCGGGCTACGAGGAGGAGATCCTGCTCTCCAAACGGGAGATCCGCCGACAGCACAGGATGCTGCAGACAGTTTTCAAACCCGAAATAAAGATCAACAAACTCCCAGGTTTGTGAATCACTTGCAAGTTTGTGTTTTCCTTCCCCCTCCCCTCACACCCCTTGTCTTTCACCCTGTGTGGTCAGACGTCAGGCTCTGACTATGTCCTGAACCGCGATCATGATGGGTCCTGTTAACGCCCACTGTGCTGCTGAAAATGAAGTGGAGTCAGAGTCAGATATATGTAGGGACTTAACTTCCTGTAGCTGAACCCTCTGCCCCCCCGCCCACCAATACAACTGTATCATTGATAGATTAATGTGATTGATGTTAAAGCAGGTAATCATACACACCTCACATTAACCAGGCCCTTCCGGGGTACGAGGTCATACCTGTCTAATGGGAATAACCCCAACAAGCCAAACTCTATGGAAATACCTGCTAAAGCGGTGTTTGATTGTTTATTGGTAAATCTCTATCCGTAACAGGCTCTGGTTTAACTTTTATTGTTGATTGCAAATGTATTATTTCGTATTCAGCAAAAAGGAGATTTACCCAGTTGCTCCAGATTAAAAAAAAAAAAACCCTCACTGATTGTATCTGGTCTTTATCAGCTGTAACTGTCTTACTGAATCTTATTGAATGGTACCAGGTGTCAGGTTGTAGCTGATCACACTCACATCCATAATAATAATAATAATATTGGTCACATTTCTGAGCCCAGGTAATTATGTAGGAACAATATAGTTACTGTCCGAAGGAACAGGTGAATGCCATAACTGGAAAAACATACCTTTTATCTTTGGTTTACGCAAGACAGTAAATATTTTGAGGCTTAACTCACGTGGTCTGATGGTGAGTGTAGTCGTACCTGTGTTATTTATTTGCACTGAGACTGTGATTGAAACATGGCATCGGTTTTTGCTAGATCAAGGTTAATTACAGATATTTTATCATGTTTATCAGGTTTTAGGGATGATGTAATCACTAACTGTTTGATAGGATGCTGAGAAGACTTCATTGATTTGTTTTTTTCATGTTTGTGAGATGTTCACAAACACATCACGATGGATGAAAAATAAGATTTAGAAAACAGATTTATGATAAAGCTGTTTCCTCTGTTTTTTTTTCCTGCAGACCAACCACAGCTGGCTCTCTCTGTCTGGGACGAGGACTTCCCCTCTGATCAGCAGCAGCAGCAGCAGCAGGAGGAGGAGGAGGAGGAGGAGGGGCAGTGTGAACCGGACTGGACCTCCGCTCTGGAAGAGGAGCCTCCACAGACTGAGGAAAGCCTGGAGGAGCCTCCCAGGTCCCACGAGGACACGCAGCTTCAGGAGCTGGAAGGAGACAACACCATCAGCATCATCTTCACACCTCCATACGTGAAGAATGAGCTGGACCAGCTTCAGTCCAGTCATCACAGCCCTAAAGCCGAGGGAGGGGATGCACTGCCGAGCACCTCATCTGAGCTGGACCAGACGAAGGTGGAGGACGATGATGGGGCATCGTCCAGCTGCTCTGTAACTGACGAGAGCGACGAGGAGTGGAGGGGCAGTGACGGGTCTCACAGCGAGGACAGCGACATCAAGGACAAATGGAAAGAACAGAAGGAGCCTCGTCTGCCGATGGCCCCAAAACTGCATCCGACAAAGAAAAACAAATCACGAATCTGCTGCAAACTGTGTGGGAAAGCCTTCCACGCCACCGTCTCTCTAGTGAATCACATGGAGATTCATCCCAAGGACGTGTGCGGTGTCTGTGGGGAGCAGTTCGAGACGGAGGAGAGTTTTAAAGTTCACGTGAAAACACACGTGAAAGCTGAAATCTGCAGCGTTTGTGGGAAATGTTTCGGGGCGTCCAGCTCTTTGGAGACGCACATGAGGATCCACACGGGGGAGAAACCGTTCAACTGCAGCGAGTGTGGGAAGTCCTTCAACTGTCGTCACAACATGATGCGACACATCAGGATACACACGGGGGAAAAGCCGTACCCTTGCTCGGTCTGCGGCAAATGTTTCAACGACTACTCCACACTGAAACGACACCTGCAGGTCCATTTGCACAAGAAGAACTTCAACCCGAACAGTACGCCTGCAAACGACAATGAAAGCGGCAACGACAGCGAGAGGAAGATCAAGGCCTCGTCACCAAAGAAGCAGCAGAGCCGGACCATATGTGAAGTGTGCGGGAAAATGTTCCACTCCATGGTCTCCCTGGTGAATCACGCCAAAAGCCACGCCACAGATCTCTGCGGCGTCTGTGGGACGCACTTCGATTCAGAGGAAAACTTAAAACTTCACCTGAAAACTCACAAAAACGGGAAGGTGTGCGAAGTGTGCGGCAAGTGTTTCGACAGTCAGGGAAACCTGGAGATGCACATGAGGATCCACACGGGGGAGAAGCCGTTCCTCTGCAGCGAGTGTGGGAAGTCCTTCAACTGCAGACACAACATGATGCGACACATCCGGACACACACGGGCGAGAAGCCGTACCTGTGCAACGTGTGCGGCAGGTGTTTCAGCGACCACTCGACCCTGAAGCAGCACAGCAGCACACACACGGGGGAGAAACCACACCGCTGTGAGATCTGTGGGAAAGGCTTCCACAGAAAGACTTACGTGAGACTCCACATGAAAAGCCACACAGCAGAGAAGTGACTGCTCTGTTAGAGCGGCTTCTTTTATTGTGCCAGATTTGCCTTTGTCACCTCAGAACTACAATATTATCCTCCTGACTCTTCATCATCATCATCCTCATCGGACCTGGACAGACTGTGAACATGTTTACACTGTCACCTGCTCACATCATTGCCAAGTGCTGCTCATGGTCACCACACAATAAAAGTACTGAAGGTTTAAAGATGTAAAAAGATCTTTTAGCCACATGGGGGCAGCAAACAAAAAAATGTGTAAACTCAACACATGATCACCTTCTTAAATCAACAAGACAAAAGACAGGGGGAAAAAGATGGGTTTTCAGATGAAAACCCATCACCAGCTGCTCTCTGACTGTGTGTGTGTGTCTGCAGTGGTTGTTATCAGAGCTAAAGATGATGAGCACCAAAAAAAAACATGTAAAGGCTAAACTGGACATCATGATGAGAGTTAAAAAGCTTCCAGACGTTTGTTCTGTTTGATCCAGACGGTCGTTACTGACAGTTCTGCATTAAAAAGGACAGAAAAACATTTCTATGTCTTAGTTCTTGCTGATAAATCCCATGTTAGGATGTGATGCAGCAGTGTGTAAGTCCGTCTGTGACTATATAGTTTCCTTTTGAACTGAAGAGGTTCAGTAATGTCCTCAAGCAGCTGCTCTCCGGGGACTATTTTAAGCAGCGGATTAATCTATATTCAGTGCCCCTAGAGTGTGTGGCAGCAGAACAGTGCGCGTGTGTGTGACTGACTCAATATAAACGGCTGGGTGTGTTCATGGTGTTGAAGGAACATGTTTCCAAGTTGCTGCCGAAACTCTGACTCACAGGAGGAAGATAACATCATGAGACGTGTTTGTTTGAGCCTTTTATTTTGAAAGTGAAGACGATTCAGAGCTCAGATCCATGTAACATTACTTTTTATGACTGATGTTAAAGAGATGCCAGTTTTTGTAACTTGATATACACTGTCTATATTTCTATTTTCATAACGTCGCTCAGATTTTTTTTAGAACATTAAATCCATACTGTAACACTGTAAATGATTTGCAGATTATTGATTATGTGGTGTGAAATTCACTCTGTTATGATGATGATGGTGTGACACAGAAGATGGAGAGTTTTCACCGCAGCTCCGTGTGTGCTGGTGAACACACTCCAGGACGTCACTCCATTTTGTTTCAATCCTTATCCCACAGAAAGGAGAAGAAGCAGATCAAACCGCTGTGGAGCAACAGGAAGTTCATCAATAATGAAGAGAGGAACGGCGCGAGCAGGGACCCCCGTGGTAAACCAATTAAATCAGTCATCGTTTTAACTGTCACATCATCAAAGCTGCCTCTTTCACCACAGAGATCTGTTTTCTAACGCTCTGACAACATCCTTGTCCCTCTTCCTTTAAATGTATTTGCTCATCTACGGGGCCTCGACAGGTGGACGACACAGGTGGTTGTCAGGATGGCAAATGTGCTCTTAGGAGACACAGAGAAAGTAAGTGACATTTTATTAAATCTACTGCTCCAGCACCAGCTACTCGCAGGCCGAGGTGTGTAAATCAGGTGTCCTTGTGCAGGTGCTACATGTTTAACACACCTGTACTCACGACAAGCAGGTCCTGAGTACAGGTAACCGCCCACAGGTGTGGATGTATTCAGGTTATTTTACACACAAGCGTTATGAATCACATTGGTAACTTATGCCCCTATTTATATTAAGTGTTGCAGTTGCAGGTGCAGGTCTAAAGTGAACTTCCTCTTCTGTCAGTGGGTTATTAGTCTCCTTTGGCTGAGATGTTCCTGGTCTTTATGATTTCACATCTGCTTTAAAGCACATTTAGATGTCTAACTTTTCCACTTTGAAATGTTGAAATATGACCAGACCCATGTGATATACACTGTTTTAAGACAAATCCACCTTGGTCCTTTTCCAGGTTTAATTGACGTCTGGATCTGAAGTCATCAGAGAGTTAGACAGACGTGTGTTGGGAATGCAGCTACACACACACACAACAGGTGAAACACTCACGTTACTGGACTGAACTAAAGTCTGCGTGCAGCCGTCACAGCGTGAACACAGAGATGACCCAGTTTCACATCTATCACATCTAAACTTTTATGCAGCTTCCACTCGTTTCCATCCTTCACTCCTTAAATACTTCAGCTGCTTCTTCGTACAAGATCAAGCAGCTTGTGCCAAGACCAGCGACCCAGTTGCATTTTCTAGTTCCCAATGTTAAAGTCTTTGAAGTCTAAAAGGTCGAATTAATCCTGACAGCAAAACAAAACAATGAACCAAGGCGGCAATAAGTGCCTCATATTCTTACTCAGGTTAAAGTTTCACACACTTGTCGGACAGGAGAAGTGACATTGATTGTGGTTATTCAAACACAATCAGAACACAACTCAACTCAACAAAACAAGAAGCACATGTTTGGGTGTGTCTTGCTTGTCTTTGTCCAAAGGCCCATCGCCTCATAATCTACTTGCCCCCGATGCAGCCATTCTATTTGGCTAAGCTCTATGTCTACTTTCCACCTTGCTTGAACCAGGTTGGACCATTTTGTCTTCAGAACTGCCTTAAATCTCTGTCATAGATTCAACCAGGTGCTGGAACGATCCTCAGGTATTTCTCCATCTTAACATGAGGGCAACATACTGTTATTGTGAGTCTCCTATTTCACCACATCCAAAAGGACAAAGCTCTGTTGAATAGATATCAGGTCATGTGGAGGGTGTTTGAGTCCAGTGAGCTCATTGTCATGTTCAAGAACCAGTTTCAGACCATTTGAGATCTTAGTGACATGGAGCGTTAACCTGATGGAAGTAGCCATCAGAAGATGAGTTTACTGTGTATATTCTCAGATATACTGTATTTAATACATAGTGTAAAGTGGTCGGTGTGCGTAAAGTAAAACAGTGTGCACCAGCAAAATAAAAACCTTAGGAAATGTTTATGAAGCGTGTCCACAACCACATTCCTACCCTTTCTTCTAAACCTGTTTCCTCATTACAGTGATGCCTGTGCATCTATCTGCTGGCTGCTCTACAGGAACACCTGGTTGTCAGAACACACATCCATCATCACCACTGATTGATCACACCGAGATAAATGTCTTCTCTTACTATAAACGAAATTGAAGTGTGAAAACGAAACGAAAGTGAAATTTTTGAATCCCCTCCCAAAGTCTGAGCAATGCTATAAAAAGCAAAGTGAACTCATGATCTGCCGTCTTAAACCAACTTGCGGAAAGGTAGGTGAACACGCTTTCTGTTTTACCTCAAACACCTGTAACATTGCCTCAGTTGTATTGTGCATATGTGGAATCATGTTGAATAATAATAATGTAAAACCCGTAAAGATATTTTCCTGTTTTACTTTCCCCAGGTTTCAGTCTGAACATCCTGTAAATAAATCTACAAACCTTCATTAACAGTTTCAAAGTTCTCCTTCCAGTCTTTGAGGTAAGCTAAGCTAAATACATACAGAACCTAAAATTAAACTTAAATGTTACAATGTGTTGTCAAATATTTGTCAAATTTTGTGGTTTCGTTCCCAAAGTCTTACCAGTAATAAATGTCTTTCCACAGTTGCACTAACACCAACATGAGCCAGTTCCAGTGGGCTGAAGATGACTTTGATCTGCCTGCAGGGGCAGTTCACTTCAGCCCCACTGAGGGTCAGCCAGTTGAGGGCAGAACCTACGTCATGTACCACGGCACCACCCGGGCAAATGCCCAGTCGATCAAAGCCTCAGGTTTTCGTCGGTCTTCAGGTGGGATGCTCGGCCCTGGGGTCTACCTCAGCAGAGACCTGCAGAAAGCCAGCCGCTATCCCATTGGCCACCGTGAGTCTGACAGGGCCGTCATTAAGGTGTCGGTCAACGTGGGAAAAGTGATCGCCATCGGTCGTCAGGGCCACCCACATCAGAAGACCTGGCATGACCATGGATATGACACCGCTTGGGTGCCACCCAACTGTGGGATGGTGAAGAGCGGGCTGGAGGAGAATTGTGTCTGGGACCCCGAGAGAATCAAGATCGTCAATGTCATCAATCCCACCCCGCTCCGAGGTGCTGCCCGTGACGAGAGGCCCAGTGTGTGAGTTCAGTTTCAGGCAGATTAAGCCTGGTGTTCTCAGGTCTAAACAAAGCTGCAGCAACATTTTCTCCCTCTCTGTGGTCTGTGAAGGTTTTCATCCACCTGCGTCATAGTTGTCTGCAGACACAGTCACCACCACACATGAGATATGTATATATAGTACTATATTTTGTCCTGCAGAGTCTACCTTTAAAGCAAACATGACTATTCATTCTTTGCTCATATTCAGAACAATTTAAGTCTTTTGCCAAAACACTCAGCCTCCTCATCTACGTGAATAGGAGCAGCACAAAAACTTCAACTTTTACTCAAAGTTAAAGTGGATAAAACCGAGCAGCTTGGCAAACAGTTTCCCACTTTGTGCTGAGCTAGAAACACAGCCAAAACCTAGAATGGACATTGTTTTTTAATTTTGTGACTTTACCCTGTGATGTCTAGTTTTTGGCATTAAATCCATGTGCAAGTCTTTAGAGTAATAAACTTCTCTCTTACAGGAGTCACAGCAATGCGTATTTTTGGAGTGAGGTCCAGCCTCGATTTCACAACCCTGGATCCTCAGAGCTGTGTTTTTTCTGTGGGAACTGGCCTCCAATTAACCACCCTGAATGCCCAAGGCTGTGTTTCTACTGTGGGAACTTACGTCCATTTTACTAGCACCGAAAAAGCACTGGGTAAAGTTTCTTAAGTTCTGACAGGTCTTGTCTCTATACTTGTACTTCTTGGCCTCAGTGCTGCATTGATATCATTGATCACAGCATTTTACTGCAGAGACTACGAAATTTGGATTAAAGGATCTGCCTTAAAATGGTTTGAGTGATACCTGTCTGACAGATTTCAATTTGTTAATGTTAATAATGACCATTCATTTCAAGTCATTATTTTACACACAAGCATTATGAGATCACATATGCCCCTATAGACATATAACATATATATCTAACCATCGTTTATTTGACTGATGTTACTTTTTTTAGATTTTTTTCTGTCTTCTCTCTCTCATGTCCCTGTCAACTGCCTGTTTGAGAAAAAAACAACAACAAAAAGTTTATTGTTTAAATGAAATTATAGAGCGTTTTAGGACAGTATGGAGGCCAAAGAATCTGTATTAGATGCCAGAAATAGACGTCAACTCAACACAAAAACAAAGTACAGAAGGAGGCAGCGATGTAGAGGAACGTCATCATCACTGGTGACTCATCATGTGTCACACTTGGTCTTTTTTGTAAATTTTCAGCAGGGACTTCGGGCAGAAACAAAGAGGTTTATGTGTCATCGGTTAATGCAGAGGATGTGGGAACAGGAACAGAGAGTGCGATCAATATTGAATTGAGCTGAATATACTTTACTGTCCCTGAGGGGAAATTTGTCCATGGACTCAAGTGTATAGTATAGTAGCTGCCTTGCAGACAATAAATATACATAAAATACATATGACAGCTAGAGACGTACACAAACATACACACTGATGACACATCCAGCAGAAGATTAAAAAGGAAAACAAACAGAACCCTAAAAAAAAAAAAAAAAAATGTTCTC
>OMNW01020954.1:3820-35298 GCA_900303245.1 Selene dorsalis
CACAGATTCAATGAACACAGCTAGGAACTTGATTTGAAATCATCCCTGCAGTAATAAAACACATGCTCATAATATGTTCATCATTTTGTGAATCACACTTCTTGTTAGTGTACGTACTGTATGTACTGTACTTCAATGTGCTGTGAGCATTTGTGTCTGTGTATCAGTAAGCTTATTTTAACTGGAGTCTCATTGAGGTTAAATATTTATTTATCACTACAATGCTTGTTTATATATGTGTGTATATTGTCTATGTGTGTGTGTGTGTGTGTGTGTGTGTGTGTGTGTGCTCAGTGCACATGAATAGAGAGCCATAACCAAACACAGCAGGAGTGTGGGCCTCAGCTTGCAGCCACCTTTTCTCCAGTAAAATCTGCACAAACAGGGTCATAAAGTGTTAATAAAGCAGCTTGACTCAACACTCCTCCACTAGCAGCTGTCTCAGTGTCTCCACACTGTCCCAGTGTCTCCACATATGGAGGACAAAATAAAAACATCATTATTTTTCTCTTCTAAATCACAAAAACAATTTATACTGAGTAAGCAGTGGACTTGGAAGCGAAGAGTATCAGGCTGGTATCAAGGTGAGGACCGACACCAAATTTCAAAAGCATTTTTAAAGTGAAACGACAAAGTCCCGTCAGAATAAAAGCATGAATCTGCTTAAAGACAGATCGCTAAAATAAAGGCGTAGAGTCGTCATTATAATGATGATGTGACTCCAGATGTCTCGGGCGAGGCTAGCTGATCAGCCACTGACTCTCTCATATGGTCATCACCCCGGCCGCCCAAGTGGATGGAGCAGGTCTCTGCCCAGGATCCATCCCCTGAGTGAAATTCATTTAGGGCCTAATGAGGCACCATGCCACTCTACTTCAGCAAAGTGAACAATCAGCCTAAATAGGCCGTCTGCTGGGTGGAGGGATTCCTACAGAACAACTGGCAGCCCTGCTTCCAAACTAGGCCGCTCAGACTCCTCTGGGGCTGGAGCGCCAGCACTGCAGAGAATTTCAAGCGTTCAGGATGACTCTGGTGCTCTGAGCGCCATCGCTCGGTCCACCATAAAACCCTGCAGACCTGATCCTGTTCACGACAACCGAGAGCGAGGCTCGGACAGCGGTGGTTTATCATCTGTGAGGTGCAGCCCGGCTCCAGTCACAGGGCTGAGTAGGTAGGATGACACATGAGCGTTGGTTGTGTTTGTGTTGCTCAGATGCTGCCTCCTCATACACTGAGAGTGACAGCACATTAATGCCTCGCTCTTATTTATTACACACACACAGTGTCAATTCTGCTCTGTTATGTGGAGTCAGTCCTTGTAAACTGCACGGTCCACATTACAGCTGGAGGAGAGACGTAATTGGTTTTGACAGCTGGCAATGGTGAAAGACGCATGAATGTACAAGTAATTGGTTGTCAGACACAGGGAGGGACAGTGTGGGGAGGAGGACGGCCGACACAAACAGGATCAACCTCGGCCTCGGCCATCTGGGTTTTCAAACTGAAAGACTAAACTAAAGAGGCTGAACGATGAGGCCAGCAGGGCCGCGACACCTCCACCACCACTCACTCTGGTTTACTGGGAATGTTGTTGATGCTGAATCTGCTGTGTCAATCAACACAGTCCTGTGGTGTTCAGTCACTGGGGTGTAGTCGTGTGTTACAGCTGCTAACATCAATACTGTCATAGTAAGAATGGATTAAATGACGACGTGTGATGTGAACATGGTTGCCTGTGGCGACAAACGCATCGTCGCTCAAATCAGCCCCGGTATCTCTCCACTTAATGCTGTGGATGAGTTCTGATTCGCTCTCAGGTAGACCTGTCACAATTACTACATAATCCTGATCACAATCATTTTACATGCTCATTCAAATAGTTTCCACTCATCTGTATAAAAACAGCTGGAGGAAACTCACAGAAATGTCAGATTTCATCACTATATTCCTGTCACTCTCCACCTCTTTTAATGACATCATCACGTTCTCCCCCTTCTTCTTCTTCTATGGTTTAATGACACACGGGTAGAGCCACAAACTGTTTATCTTAAGGCACCTCATTTCTATTATTCAACGACTGCATTTCAGAGCATCTATTGACATTAGCATCATGGATTTAGTTGCAAAGCAAATAAATGTCTCTTCTTCTTCTTCTTCATAAGGTGTATGTGTGTTATTAAACTATGTTTAGGCTGATACTATAATAGTGGCATAAAATGATCAGAAAAATACTATTAAATCATTAATCGCAATTATTTATATGGCAGTGAATCGCCCATTAAAATGTCATGATTGTGACAGCCCTACTCTCAGGTGCAGATGACTACTGCAGCTATTGTGTGGGATTGGTTGGAGTCAGCACAACATGGAAAAGATGCACGTTATAGACAAGTTAACGACACTGATGCTCCCCTATAAAAAACACTTTGTCATTCACTCCATGACCTTAGCTTGGCCACAGACCCACCACCAGCCACCTGGAGGCTGAAATCTGTTGCCTCCTCTGATTAAAACCTTCCACAAATGAGATATAATCCACTTTTCTTCATTAGCGATATGCTGCTGGCTGAGGGAGTCCAGACAAACGATGCAGCGTGTTTTGAAAGACAGACTGGAGGAGGAAAAGTTTCCACTCAAGTTGAGGTGAGCGTCTGAGTGTTTGCGTTAATTACTGAGCTGCAGCCAGACTGAACAGACAGCAGATCATCTGCAGCAGCACGTGCTGGTACGTTTAAGTTCACGAGTCAGGTATTGACTGGCGTCTGTGTTTCAATGAGTGTGAATCTTTGGTGTCATGATGCAACATGAAATAAGAATAATAATAATGTGGATTACTGCCAGCGTGAGAAGATCCAACAAGTCTGAGAGAGGGAGTTTCATTTTCTGTCCCCGTCATCAACAGTTCATACGAAGAGGCCAAAACAAACAGGTTCATCCTCTGATTGACAATCGTCTGCACATCCTGATACTGACTCTACCTCTGTGCCAGACAACCTGATGAGCTATTAATGTTTCTGGCAGTGCAGCACAGACACATGAGCTACACAGACAACTGGCACTTTAAGGTTACGGTCCATTTAGGTGAATCGCTGACGGTATACATTTTAAAATAAGACCAGGAGTTACCTCTATAAAGAAGAGTCCTCTGGTCTAAACCAGCGTGAAGCCACAGCCACACGGATACACAGACACAACGCCGGACCAAAGCCTGACACATGCGACGAGGGTGAAGCGGCCCGGGCCTCGTCATCATCATCATCACGCTGCGCTACAGTACCAGAGACCAGTAGCCTCCCTCTCTCACATCTGTAATTAGGATCTGTGGGGAATTCCACCCTGTTTCACAGAACAGCACCCACTTATTCTAAACGTCTGCAAACTGCTTCCTCAATAATACCTGGTCGGAGAACCACATAGAAACCTTTTCTTGGTTTCAGATTCAATTGTCGAGATTAAAACACACAGACCAGGTCTAAAGGGCCCGTGCAAATGTCTGCATGCGAGTGGACTTACGTGGAGGTGATGGTGCGGAAGCGCTCCTGTCCTGCCGTATCCCAGATCTGTAGCTTCACCTTCTCCCCGTTGATCTCCACCGTTCGGATCTTAAAGTCCACCCCGATTGTGGTGATATAGCTACCTGCAAGCGCACACACATACACAGACACACACAAAATCAAGTTGATGACCTACTGCAACCATATAAAACAAAGTCTTAAAATAATGCTACAGAGGCTGAAGCAGAACCACAGACCTGAAAATGTGTTGTCTGCAAATCGCAGGAGGAGACTGCTCTTCCCCACTCCTGAGGAGGAAACACAAGCACAGGATGAGGTCTAGACGACAACAGGTTTACAACAGAGAAAAAAAATTAACGTTAGTATCTGATCGCAGCTCTCAACCTAAATATTACAACTGTCTGAGGCTTGATAGAGTTTTTAGTGGGTTACCAGGAGTAACAGCACATGATCACTGCAAACCAAAAACAAGACGTCAACCCCAACATCTGCTGTAATCCCTGTGTGCCTACAGATTTAGTGCTCTGTGGTGTTGGGCAACGTTTTATTTGTTGCACGGTGTTCTGTGTGAGGGAATTAAAACAAACAAAGACTGCACCTTTGTGTTCATGTAAAGCAATTTTATGATGCCTGCACTAACATAAACTCATCAGTGCAAGAGCAGATGAAAGAAAAGCAACTGGACAGGCTGGTGTCAACACCAAAGAATGAAGAAGGTTTCTAAAATTATCCTGCGTGGTAAATAGTTTTTGGGGAAAAATAACAGGTGACACAAGGAGGGGAGAGATGAGAGATCAGAGGGAGAGGGGGGCCGGGATACAAAGGACAGATGAGAGGGGTCCGTGCTGAGCTTTAACAGATCGGTTGTCAGGTAACAACTGGAAGTTAAGAAGTGACTCTGCTGCCCAGCCTAGGGTGGGACGCAGCCTGCAGCCTACCTATTGTGTTATTGTCATCTCGTGTTTGATTGGTCCCAACATAAAAAGCTCTCAGGTTCCTGTGGTCTCCATGCTACAGAGTTTTGTTTAAACAAACAATAAGCAAAGCTTCAAAGCAGAAGAGAGATCATCTTTTTGTCCTGGGGAGGCCTTCATATGTCTTCCTGTCTGTCCTGCCAAAGGCACTCCAGAAATTGAAACAGCCAGTTTGAAACAGCCAGAGACTAAACTTTTAAGGATATCTCTCATTTCCAACCTTTGCAGACTGGAATGTGTGTCATCGAGATACTCCATAGGTCTTGTAGTGACGTAATCTTATGTGTACAATGAAGTGCTTGACAGAATTTCATGTTACATAAGTGAGCTAGTGTCAAATCACTCTGTATGAACAGATGTGACATGCACATGTCCCGCTGTGACGGGCATGGGGCTAAACAAGTCAAGCTGAGGGATAAAAGTCAGCGTTACTGTGGCACGAGGAGTCAGTATGTGGAATGTCTTGACTATGAGCCACAGATCTGTCCACATGCAGCGGAGGAAGGGCCAGGAGGTCACAGCATCTGTCCTACAGAGGCCCGGTGCAGAGCCACAGACAGCTGGATGTCCAGGCTGCAGCTGAGGGGACACTGGCCTCTGTGTGTGGATGGCAGTGAAGGGTTTGCTTTGCCGCTTTGCCCTCTACTGTGAGCAGCCAGCTGATGGGGTAGTGCCAGGATCGGGGCTGTCAATGAATGCAAAGATCATTGACCACAAAGAGGTCCTGCAGGATGAGGCTGTCCTCCTCCTGAGGGTGGAGCCGCACTAACAGCCATGTTTGACCTGAACAGGAGGTACAAGAACTGCTCCTCACCAGGTGTTAACAGGTTGATTGTGACCGGAACGGTGACATTGTTTTCCAAAGGGTTTTAGCATGATAAAGAAGCTGAGCACAGAAAAGGCAGCCACAGAGCCGGTGGTGTGTGAACTTGCCTGGTAAACAGATGCCAGACTTGAATGTGCGACACTGACCACTGTGTTAGTCTCACTTCACTTCAGTGTGAGCGGCTCTTACAGATACACACAGGCTGCAGTGCACCATTCCTCCACTGTACAGCAGCTAGCACAGCAGCTAGCCTGCTAAATAACAAAATGCACCCCACTTAGTTAGCCTAACTTAGCTAGCTTCACACTGCGCACTAAATACACCAGAAAGCACCTTTAGCATGAGCAGAAACAGCTTCAGCAGCTTCTCCAGCAGCAGCAGCGTTAGTTACTGTTAGCTGCATAACCACAGTGTAATGTTAGCATAACTTCCAGCTAGCTAGTGCAGCTAATACTGGATACAAACAAGAGGCCAAATCAAAGGAGTGCGAGGAGCTCGAGCTTTTATCTGCCTCACGGCGTGGGTTTTGTTGTGAGACTGAAACTAACGTCTCAGTCGAAATGTGCGCAGGACGAGACGTTTTTCGAGACAAACCCTGATGATCTGGAGGCGATATCCGGCCTGATCGACTGACATGCCCAGCCCGGACACACAACCTCCGCCCTGTCACCGCCACAGAAATATGGCGGATGTGTACATATCACAAAAAGAATCGATGCACTAAATAAAAAATAACAAATACTTAACGCGCCGGACAAGTTCACGTCAGACCTACAGCTGCACTTCAGCTTCCCTCCCTGTGAAAAAAAACACGACAAGGCCCACTTCCCGTCCCGCATCCCCGGCGTCGGCTTACCGCTGTCACCGATGATGAGCAGCTTGAAGAGGTAATCGTAGTCCCTGGCCATGCCGGTAGCTGGTGGCTCACCCCCGCCTTGTGCCGCTTCTTCTGCTCGGTTCTCTGTCCGACCCCCCGGGCCCGTAAGATATCACCTGCCCCCAGATCCCCCTGTATGAAAGAAAACGACCACTACAGATGCTAGAAACTCTTAGCCCCCGAGCCGGCGGCGTTTTTCTCGGGGTTTCGCGGCGTCAGCAATCCTCTCCCTCCGCTGCAAACAGCCGGAAACTCCGCTTCCTCCTCTGGTGGTGCTGCACCCAACTCGGACCCGGCCTCACTGCGCAAGCTCCTGCTACAGCCCAGCCGTCCCATCCCATTGATGAACACTAGACTCGTGCTGCTTGGAGGGCAGTGGACCCATAGCGTCCCATTGATTCACAACTTCTGTAAGCAGCTTTATGGAACGGCAGATTTCTTCAAATTTCTTATATAAGAATCTGTAGCGATATTAATTACACTATAACACACATATACTATTCAACTCCCAGCCCTGGAGTATGGTAAATCCGCTCCATTGCTCCATTAATACACATCAGATTTATTACAGATATGGTTAATATGGTTAAACATGAAAAAAATTCAAAGCCTTCCCTCAGACCTTTAGGTCTACTCCAAATGATGGTGTCATAGTGTCAATGAGTTAATAACCCCTCCTCCAATAAACCTGTTTCCGTCTCACTGTTTCCCTTTTCCAATAATAACACACACACCACATTATTAAATCGAGATTTTTTTTTATTTTGTATCGCCTTTTTACAACCGTATCACTGACATAAGAATGATTTGCTGCTTTCCCCCCATGGACAACTCTCACACACAAAAGTTCAAATGAAAGTTAAAGATTGGGGTGTTGCTTCATTACAGTGATTTCTTGAATGCTTGAAATAATTTTGGTAAAATAAGTAGCAAAACACTGAAACATCAAAAAAGTTTTGGCCTCGTGTCTACCTAATTCAATTCAGTGCAGCAGGACTAGCTGCACACTGTGAGATAAAAGAAGAAAGTTATAAATTGGGCTTAAAGGCCTATAAAACAATTATGCAAAGAGAGAAAGAAAAAAAAGAAAATAGTTTTGTTGGGAGAATATGTAGTAAACCAGTTGTAACATCTCAGCCTTGGTCCATGATCTGCAACATGGGCTTGTGTGGCGAGTGTGTCTGGGGTTCTCATACAGTGGAGACTTGTTTTTATACGTCAGTCGAGCTTCTGTTGACTTCTGATTCTAATGCAGATTTCATTCTGGGGCTCAGTCCTGCTTCATCACGTTAGGATGGTGTCATCTATCTCTTCATTAGAGTCTGGCAGGCTGGCGATTTTCTTCAAAGACCTGCGGTGACACTCTGACAGCAGGTCGTTGCTGGCAGAGTCCAGAATCGCAGTGAAACTCTGAGTTGCAGAGGGAGAGATAAGTAGAAATTAGAAAAAAAAAAACAGTATTCTCTTATAAGCATCATATCCATCTGTACGTCATTCTGCAGACGGTCTGTAGTCCCACCTGCATGGTTTCCTCTCCCTCACGGAGTCGGAGCAGGTTGACGATGGTGTGTTCGCTCTGGGCCCTGACGCTGGTGTTCTTGTCCTTGGTGTTGTCCAGCAGACTCTTCAACACAGGCTTGATGAGACTGGTCTCCATTAAGGGTGTGTCCGGCTCTTTGAACACCCACCACAGCACCCGCTCTGACACCAGTCTGATGTCACTGGACTGATTCTGAAGACACTGTGAGGTCACACACACAGACAGCTGCAGTCACTGCACAAAACCTCCAGCTGTTACACGCTAACAGCAGACACTCACCACAGCGTTTATTGATGCTCTTTTACCACCTCACATCCTTATTTACATCTACTTGATATCCAACGTCTATCAGTTTGGTATTAGATGTCATCATTAGATTTTAGTCCACAACTGAACACTTTGGGAAATTAATAATTGATGGCTGATATTTCATTTCAGTTAGAGTGGACTGTATTTTGACAACTGGTGTTGAATATCATCAATGAAAGTATTCTGCTCTCCTCAAGTTTCTATTGGACTGCTCAATGACTTCACTTCATCATATTACTAACATTCAGGATGTGCAGTGCTGACCTATTATTAGAAACAGAACAGAGAAATATACTGTACTACACTATGAACAGTACATCACGTTGTGCGTCATCAAGTAACAAATGCCAAACCACAAACCCTGATCAAGTCAAACCCAAATAAAACAAACTGTTTTTCACATCAGTATTAATAGATTTTACATTTTATCATCATTTTAGTTAATGTGATACACAATTTAGCTGCACATTTATACATTCAACAAACTTGGAACAGAATTATGATTTATTTGGAGTCATATCCTTCTCATTTCCTCCCACATATAAAAGGGAGAAAAGGGAAGTTTAAAGCTTGTGATATTGGTGTTGGGCAAGCAACTTGGAAACTGTAGTGAGCTAAGTTACAAGTTACACTACAATAAATGAAGCTTCATTACACTGGACCTGTCCCCACAGAAATCTAACAAGCTAAGCTACACGAACACAGCAAAATTAGTTTTAAGGTAAACTACCCTTTTTTTTTTAAACACTAAATCAACATGAGACTCGGTGTAAAGGTAAGGGGCTAAGGAATGCATCATGATGCATGAGTTGTACATATGGTATGAATATATAATATTAAGTGTGTGTGTCTGTTGCAGGTTTACTGCCCTGTCGTACTCATCATCTCGGGGCTTGGTGTGTGATGTCACAGTCATGTGGAAGTGCTTCTGTGGCATCACATACTGATCCTTGGTTTTATTTCTCTCTTCAGCAGAGAGACCCTCTGTATTTGACCTTCAAATGTTGGAATCACTGTAACTTGTGTGGATGCTGCTGCACCACTTGATCAACAAATAAGTTTCACTGCTGAGGGGTTTACTGCATTACTGCCCAACACTGTGATAACAGTACCAGCTGAATCAAGCCGCTTTACCTTGACTAACTGTGTGATGATGCGCTGGGAAATACTGCCGCCTCCCTCTGTTCTGAGATTATGCCTCATCAGGTATCCCATCGCTCTGATGCCACTGGTAGCGATGGGGATCTGGAAGAGGAGGGAGAATATATTATGTACTGATGGAGCTGAGGACAGATGACACATAAAGCCTGATTTAATTATGTTACAAAACTGTTGTGTTGTTTGTGTGTGTAGTTTATAAAGAAGAATTATGTAAATACTGATTACTTCATTTTTCATTTATCTGTTGAATCTTCACTTGAATAGTGTAACATTCAGATAGGAGATGGTTAGCTTAGCTTAGCTGGAAACAGGACCAACAACTAGTCCAAAGGTAAAAAAAATTGCCCACCACCTCCTTTGAATCTCACTAATGAACATGTTGCATCACATTAAATCAACAGGTTGTAGTTAAATGTTGGGTTATGGGTTGGAACATGTTATGGCCAGGTGAGGTGACTCTCTGGAGGCTCCAGCCAATTAACTACAACTCATGCATAACCATATTTACCAAAATATGAAATTACTTCATTAAAGGTGACTCAAACATGATATTGATGCAGCCAAGTCTTTCAGTTCATCAGAGATGTGAGAAATGTTTTTATCAAAGAACATAGAGCCAGACACAGGCTTTCTTCTCACCCTGTCTGCAGTGGCGTTGGTCAGAACAGTTTCTGTCACAGTATCATAGTATTCCTTCCCACACAGCTTCTCAGGAGCAGACTTGACGGCGATGGCCAGGGCCAAGCTACGACCATGACGCACCATCCAGTCCACGCCAGACACGTCCGCTACAGGCAAAAAAACAAATACAAATGGCTTGTTTAGTTCTACCGGACAAATACTGTATGTTATAAATACATTTATAAAAAGGACATGAAATTTACAGTTAGTGCTGAAAGTATGCAGGAATACACTTCAGGTTATGTTGTAATAAACAGCAGTTGGGGTCACTAAAGAGCCGGACATTAAAATTGTCAAACCAACTGAATAGAAGTGAACATGATGATGATGATGCTACATGAAAATACCGACCTAAGACATGCTGAAGTAACACACTCTTCAGCTCCTCCTCCGACAGGAAGGCACAAAGCTCACCAACACAGCCTGCTGAGGCCATTCGAGTTGCATCCTACACACAAACACACACACGCACAGTCAGACAGAGACAGGCTGAGCGTCATTTATTCTCAAGCTGACATGTAGGTTCAAAACCACCTTTCAGAAAACCACATCCTCTGTGCCTGACTTCCGTTTTTTCTACTGTGATGAGACAGAAAACTACACTGCTGAACAGCTCGCTGTGAATGTTCCTTTCAAAGCATTTAAGCATTTAGACTTAAGTTATTCTGTAATTACTTTATGTATTCAGTAGCAATTACACTCCCCAGGGTGAAAAAAAAGCAGGCACGTTGCAACAGATATAAAAAAAAAGTCTTCTCTGCTTTACTTGTTGCTGCAAGGCATCTGCTCCTCCTGTCATACCTCATCATGTCCCAGCATGCCTAGTAATGTGGTGGTGATGTTCTTGCGGATGGTTGGGTCCACCTTTGACCCGGCTCCTTGGATGACAAACCTTAGGGCTTGGAGCATTGTCTCCCTGTGACAGGACAAAGAGCACAGCACAAGCATAAGAATGACTGTATGCGATAAGGATAGAGCCCTACCAGTAACAAAGCTTTGGGGCTGATAAGAATTTCAGCCTTTAGAAAAATACAAAGATGTGCTGGAAGATTTTTTTGTCATAAAGCAAATATGATCCTTCACATTTGTTTTTTAGCCAAACTGTGGGTAGGAAAAATAAATGGAAAATATGAAAATGAGTTTTAGTGCTCTCTGGTGGACAAATTATGTAATGCAGACATTTACAAACAAAAAAAACAAACAAATTGTTTCTGTACAGACATTACTGATAAGTTAATGACCAATGTAGTGATGATGTTCATGTTCATTATCACTATGACATAAATTATTCACAGGCTGTTTGATGTGCTGGTTTTACCTGGTGCCAGTTTCACACACACCTATCACATTTCCCTTTCACTACCTGTGACATAACTGAAACTTTTTTCCCCCAGTGAGTGGACACAGGCTGAGTTCAGACATGTCTTTCAGTGCAGTGATTGTTGGAAGCTAGAGCCACGTGCCATCAAATGGCATCAAATTTGAGAGACTTATGGAGGTTAAAAGAGGATAAGAAGCAGGAATGATAGTATGAACTATCATGGTCTTATGTATGATTCAGTTATACAATATTAAATTACAATTCAGTACTAAATCAACAACCACCACTATCCTATACAGGAATCCAAAATGTGATTTGATATGCACAGTCTACGTGAGAGTCTCTTGCCACTGACATTTCCAGTATCCGTCTTCTGTAAGAGCACTCACCTGACTCCAGAGTCCTCAGCGTTGCGGATGGCAGAGAGCTGCTCGGTGAACAGTGGGTCCACTTTGGTGTGGATGGACACCAGCTGGCCCAGAGCCTCAGCAGCTCTCAGTCTCACTGCGCGGCTCGAGTCCTGCAGAGCCTTAAGGAAGGTAGTCTGCAGCTGGGGAAGGAAGGGCTTCAGAGCGATGCCCACCTGGGGGAGGTGTGGAGTCCAGAGGTTAGAGGCAGAATGGTGACTTTACACACAGTAAATGACCAAAATGTTAATGATGATGAATGTGATAATATTTATCCCTATTTGTGTGGCATATGGAGATGCAATTACAGACCTTTGCCAGGAGCAGGGTGAGAGTCTCCAGCAGAGCCGTCTTCACTGTCCAGGCAAAGCGGTCTCCCAAGATACGGATAAGAGGTCCAGTGATGTTGACAACAGACGGCCGCAGAGCCTCAGGAGACGTCAGTTTAATGACCCCTCCTAAAGCTTTAGCTGCCTCCTCTTTCTGCTCAGGGC
This sequence comes from Selene dorsalis, assembly GCA_900303245.1. NCBI lineage: Eukaryota > Metazoa > Chordata > Actinopteri > Carangiformes > Carangidae > Selene > Selene dorsalis. Next base: position 15,926 of record OMNW01020954.1, read on the forward strand.
TGCCAGTGAGGACACCTTCTCTGAGGACAGGCAGGATACATGTCACACCCTGTGGACACAAAGAAGATGTAGAACAAAAAACATGATTATGAATCAGACCGTAACAAACTTTTATTTTGACTGATTTATCTTTTTTGATCAATTTAGCAATTACTTGATAAATATTTAGACCATAATGTTAGTAATTTGTGGAAAAATTAACTGTTATAGTTTCCTAGATTCCAAGTTAACATATTTCAATTGCTTCACAAATGTTTGCTCATATTTGAGTCCAGCTGAGAAATCTCACCATGGTAATGTGTCTGGTAAAATCGATTGTGCAGAAAAATGGAATAACTGATTCCTTGGTTTCTTTAAACCAACTACACTAAACTACAGTCAGATACAGTATGTGACATATGGGAACCAGACTCTTGTCCACAATAGTGTGAGGGCAAAGTTGTCATTGTCATTTGGCAAAACAGGAGCCCAGAAGACATACACAAGAGATTTGGTATGAAGTAGAAATGCAAGAATAACGTCACATAGCTGTGATGATGTCACTGTTTATTGTGTCAGGAGGAGCCATCTTACCTTCTTGGGCAGACAGAAACCGGGCAGGTGATGACCCTTCACGTCTGTTGCTGCTGATCTAATGTCTCGATGTAGGTCATCAATTAGAGCCAGCTGGCTGCTCGCATCCAGTTTCTGCAGAACAATAAGAAACAGCACTTCACATTAGGGAGCTATATGTAAGAAATGTATGGCAAGTAATCATAAAATCACCCAATATCACCATCATGTTTATGTTTTGATTTTGTATTTTGGCCTATTGTGCCACCCACTGCTGTCTCCCAATAACAGTCAGTAGCATGTCGGCATCCAGGTTGAGCATTGTGGATTTTGTCTGACGTTACTAACATTAAAAGACCTTGCTATGACTCTCAAACATGTATTAAAGCAGAAACAAAACCAGGATCTGCACAGAGGATGTGATTGAAAGATGGAGATGGCGGAAAGTGGAGAAGAATTTGAGGACAGACGTCAGAGTGGGTAATTTTCTCCTGGACACACACCTAGCTTTTTGCACAACAATCCATTTTCCCAGTGCATATATACAGCTTTAGCCGCTTCATTTTCTTCTATTACTACATCGCCGCTGTTCCGGTGGCGTAGAGACTGTATGAGTGAGTCTTGGGGTACCATTGCCTCAAAGCTGGAGCAGGGCAGAGGTTAGCTATGGCAACCTTGAGTCGGGGGCGCTGCAGTATTTTAAATTTGACTGCAGCAACAGCTTTGGCCACAGTTTTACATATAGCTCCTTTAAATACAGAGCTCCTCTCTGTTTGCACCATGTTGCATAAACCTAAACAGTGAAACTATGCCACCTCCACATCAAGACAACTTTGTGCTACTTTCATTTTCATGTCAACACACCTTGGTGATGGAGTTGATGGTATCCCAGCTCTGAGACAGCACCTCTGGGTTGGAGTCATTGAGAAGGCGGATGAGGCCTGACAGTAAGGTGCGTGTATGGGTGCTGTAGTCCAGGCGTGTACGAGCAAAGTAAGCATTGAGGATGGTGACTGCAGCCTGTCTGAGGCCAGGGTCAGCATTGCGTGTGGCCTCCAGCAGGTCCTCTATGATGATGCGCTGTCCCACTTCGTCCTCCACTGAGAGGATCACTGTTTGGCAACTGCACAACTCCTTCATTCATGAAGGTTAACGTTAGTAATGAAATGCAGAGGCACAACAGGATTATTGAATATTATCATTTGTGAGTGCCGGTGTTACCTGTGCTTCATCCTCTGTTCCCAACTTTCCTTTGAGGGAGGAGAGCAGAGCAGGCAGGATAACCCCGAGGTGGCGTGTCAGAGCATCTCCAGCTACAGCGGACAGGAAGGCCAGCACACGGGTGTTCACAGGAGGAGCAGTCAGCTGGAACAGTGAGGGGGGACATCAGATTTAAGCCTGTCATATACAACACTGTGGACAAACAAAGGAAAACCTGAGTGTAAACATTACCTTTGGAACCAAGTAAGGCAGCACAGAGCGACTCTTCACTGCCATGACTTGCTTCAGACCATCCAAAGCAAACTCAGCCGTCTCGTCATCATCCTAGGAAAAAATATTCAGTGTGTTATACGCCAGAATAAAACATTTTTAATGCTATCTGGATGTTAAACTGTGTCTTGCTGCCTCACCAGCTGTTTGAGCAGCGTAGGCAGAATGTCGTCCAGTGCCTGGTGACCGATGGTTGCGTGGAGCTGCTCAAAGGTTTTGGCAGCAGCCTCTCGAACCTCCTCCAGTGGATCGCAGAGAGCCTTCCTGACTGTGGGGACCAGTGATTCAGAGAAGACAAGCACCTGCAGAGCAAACACCACCAGGTTAATAATCATCATTAATGTCTTTATCTTTCACAGAGTCCTGATCTAAGCTTCCTTTTTCAAATATTTTGAGGTGTTTATTTTTGGAATTTGGATTATGAACTAAGAGTGACTTTCAAATGGCGACCAGATGAAGACGGTAAAAGGCATTTCAATTTTTAGCAATTAAGCAAAGTGTAATGTAGGAGGATTGATAAATTAACCTTGTGCTTTGCCTCACTTTGTAAATCATAGTAACATAACATAGTGACTTGTAGCACCCGCCTTCCAACTCAACCTATATTTAGATCTGTCATGATGTCACTGCTGTGACAACATATATATAAAGCACCTGCCAAATGAGTCAAATCCATCCTTCTCCAAAAGACATGATGACACACATAGATTCCCAAGGTGAAAACAACACCTGCTACACTCAGTCATTAATAATTCCAACAGCATTTGAGTCACTGCCGCTGTGCGCAACAATTAAACCTCCTTCACACCCACTAGCTATGATGCTACATGCTTGCATAATGGATGAAAAATGTGTGTCTAACAGCATCTGCATGACTCACCGCATCTTTGCTGGTGGACTTCATGATCTCACTCAGGCCGATGCAGACGCCCTGTCTCTCGTCGCTCTTGTCAGAGCGCAACCCCTCCTCCAGGATGGGAATAATTTCAGGGAGAATCTTCTCTCCGAGCTTCCTCACCAGGTCGCCCAGTGTTCGAGCAGCAATCTAAAACAACATGGTCACACAGCATCAGTAAACATACATGGTGTGGGTACTTTCACAGAGACAGGAGGAGACAAAAAATTGACAGTCACATCCTGGAGAACACGAGAACAGTGGGTTATGAACTTGTGAATGCGTTCTACCGTTCTCTTGTCAGGACAGGTGGAGGCCAGGAAACCCAGCAGGAGAGTGAAGAGCGTTGGAAGGATCTCTCGAAGAGTTCTGGGGGTGTTGGACACCACAATCTTCCACACATGAAGGGAGGCCTGTCGAACCACCAGCTGGGTGTCTGAGCGGCCCATGTAAAGACCAGAGAGCACGCGGTTACGCCGCTCTGCACCAAGAGCACCAATGATAGCCTGTGAGAAAAAGGGTCAAAGGTCAGCAATCAATGACAAATCCATGTGCAATGCTTGAAAAAGAAACCAACAGCACTGCTTTGATGTTATGTATTAACTGGATAAATATGTAGAGGATTTGTTGTTGAAGAGAAATGTATTCATACTTTGTTGGATGCAGCTGTTCCGAAGTTGTCATCCTCAGAAGCGGTTTCTGTGGTCATCTTTCCTGTTACTCCAGAGATATGGAACAACAGATCTCCAAGCAGCTGCACAGAGCTGAACCTGTAAACCAGACAAACAGCATGGATCAACAGTTAGTCAATGAAGGACGTTAATTTGTCCACAATTGTGTTACTGTGTATTCAAATCTGACCTGATTCTCCAGAGGTCATCGAACAGGCCCTGTTCCAGCTCAGGCAGCAGCAGTGCGATGGCGGTCTCAGCATACATGCTGATGATTCTCTGTCCAGCTCTCAGCGCTGTGTCCCTCACATACTCGTTCTCATCAGCCAGAGCCTGGTGGTCAGCACAGACAGGACACAGGTAAGTGTGGGCTGCACAATGGTACACAGTCATTAAACTGCTTGAGCTTATAACAAGCTACTTTCCACATAAAGATGCACTGAGTCACCATGGTAACCATCGTGCAATAAACTAATTTATGTACACACTTCTGGTGAGAGACAGAGATGCCAACCTCAAAGCAAAAAACCAGAATGACTGAAAGCTGCATTTGTATAATTACTCAAAATACCTTTTACATCCTTTTATATTCTAGGAATCCACAGTATACCATTTTATATTGTACCTAATGAATCTTTGCTTGAAAATGGGAAACCCATCAACTGCCTCTGTTCTTCCATAAATGACAGAAAGAAGTGAATCAGAATTAAACATAAAGGGTGTGACTGCAAAGTAAGAAATCCTCAGCCTCTGCAATTAAGACCAAGTCCATGTGGTACGAGCTCTACCAAGTGATGCTACTTGCTGATTTGTGCAACACAAATTCGGTTGCACAGGTCATTCAGGGTTTAACAGGAAAAACAATGCTATCAAATGAGTAGACACAACCTTGAGAATGCAGGGGATGATGGGCCCAACGTAGGGAGTGAACTTGTCTCCAAAGGTGAGAGGCAGGTAGATAAACATCATGATGTATCCATCTCTGACATGGGAGGCGATGTCAATCTTGCTGGCTGTCTGCACCACATCTGGCATCAGCTTGTCCAGCTTCTCCACTCCCAGTCCAGCCATCACCTCAGCCAGACCTGATAGCCACAACTCACTAGTCATTCAGCTGTTGAATATCAAGCACAAAACAAAAAACACAGGAACACAGACAAGGACCGACCTTGTGCAGCTCCAGAGCGATCTACAGAGCTCTGCTCAGATGCCAGTGTTTCCATGAGCCACGGCAGCAAGTCGTCAAAGCAGGATTCACCCATGCCCTTTACCATGGCGCCCAAGGCCTTGGCTGAAACAGTGCGTACCTGGAGGGGAGAAGAAGTGCAGCTATAACTTCAGCCTTATACAGCAGACCACACGTGACTTAGTTGTACTGTGGAAAGCAGGTAGAATGAAAACTCCAGGGATTGTTAACACTAAGTTGAAGGAAACCATGAGATTGGGCTGATTTCAAAGCATCAATGTGCAAAAGTTAAAAAAAAGAAGACAATCAAAATCTCCAAGTCCATTTTGGTTTATTACTCCAGGACCAAACTTTACTAACGTTACCACTTTTAGGATTCGTCTGTCATTAATGTAAAGACAGACATGGCAATCTCTGTCTTAACATTAAAATATTACACACTGTGGATTCACCCTCAGCTCAGAACACACTGTCCATCTAGATAACGCTTCTCTCATCTTGTGATTGCTCACTCAGATGAACATTCCTGCCATAGTTTCATATCATAGCGATTATGATTGGAAATTATGTGGTGAATATTTGTGAGTGAGGATGATTGTAGTGTAGCTGACAAGACTTTTCAAAGCTAAACTAAATGTTTTTGAAATTGAGTGAATGTAGGCTGCAGATAGTATGAGATGTGAATGAAGGGATGAATGAAATGAAATCAAATGAATGAATGGATGAATGAAATGAATGAATAGATTTACATTTACTACTTGTAAAATCACATGATATGTAATGTACAAAATATGATGCTGAGCAATTTAAAAAGAAAAAACTCTCAGGAAAGCAGAGACTGAGGGAACAACATGCGCTAAAGAGCGTCTTGGTCGGGAGTCGAACCGGTGATCACCACTTTGGCATATGCCGACATGGGATGTGCTTCCTAAACCACTCCACCACCAAGCACCCCACTGAGCAATTTGTCCTCATCAGGTTACAGCTGAATAAGTACAGTTTAGTACCAGGGCTGGCATCAAACAAACCTCTGGCACTGGGTCCAACAGAGACGTCTTCAATCCAGGGATAACACTGGGCAGGTAGGGTGAGAGATCCTGTAAACAACACACACGCCACCATAAACAAAATGCAAGTCTTTCTAACACATTGGTTTTTGTGATTAGGAATATTTTCATTTAGTTTATAGCTCTGTGTAATATTTCTTCAGTGCAGTGTACCTTTTGATCAGTGAGAGAGTACATGTTGCCAATGATTTGAGCGGCCATCTTGCGAGTGTCAGTGGAGCGGTCCTGGAAGGCTCTCTGGACGATGGGCATGATGAGGGCAAGTGAGGCAGCGTCGATGAAGTGCACAAACTTGGTGTCCAGCAGAGTTTGCAGGCAGGTCTGGGTCTTCCTGGATGGGTCAGTGAGGGCGTCCAGCAGAATGGGGGTGATGGCTGAGAGAGTAACAATGAGTCACTATTAAAATACTGGTAAATTAAACATCCGTAGCAAACTAAAAATAAAATCCTCAAACGTATTCTTTTATTGTACACCTCCTGCTGTAATATGTACATTATGTGATTTAGTGCACACAGCTGAAATAATTAACTTTGATTCATATTGTGTTACTCTACTGGACTGCACTATATTGTAATGTAATAATGCCCTTATTACACCTACTTGATATTTTCCCATTAAAAAAGCACCAGTACTGGTTTCACAGGGCCGTGCATAGAGCTGAATATTTGTACTGTCTTCCATTAATCTGACTGGTTCAGTTTCTGTAGCCTGTGTTCTTTGTCACAGGAAAGCAAGCCTTTGTCTGAGGCTGAATATGCTGGTGCTTGCCTAGATAAAGATATCATAAGTGATGAGGCATGTTGTATTACTACTGCATGCTTAACCTGGAAATTACAATCTATGAGATTTATAATAACATTTGTCTAATCTTATCTTAATCATGAAAAATTGAACAGTGACAGTTTTTGTGTTTTTAAAAAGCTCCTTCAGGTCCATGATTCAGAACAGTTTACAAGAAACAAGTCATGTGCATAAGAAGCTCAGTCCCACGCTGCTGAGCCCCTTACCCAGGATTTCAGGGTTTCGGATAACAGAGCCGATCTGTCGCAGTGCCTGTTGGCCGGCCTTCTGCACCTTCACATGGGAGTCAGTCAGCACTTCGGTCAGTTTGGGCACAATGCTGGGCAGACAGGAGGACAGCTGTTTGGGGGCACAGAAAGCCATGGCACCTAGCAGCTCCACTGAGCCTGGAGAGTGACAGAAGGTACAACATCACAAGAAGTTACTGCCTAGAAGCGTGAACATGAGTGTGGCTGTATTAAATAAAAATAAAGCACTTTCTTACACGCTACAACACAAATGTTATTACTGACATTCAAAAACTAACCTATTGCTAACTAATGGTAGGTTAGTGCAAACACAAGATAGTAGTATTTATGGTTGGCCATAATTTTCCTCAGCTGTGTAAGAAAAGACACAGATACACCAAAAAGCCTGGAGATAATGAAATTATTTTGCATTCTTAATCATTATTACATTCCAAGCCTGTCAAGAAACTAACCCTAAGCCTAACCCTGCATAGAGCGGCTCCTCACCAGCTTTAGTTCTCCAGGACTCTTCCTCAAGGGCCACCAGCAAGGAGGGGAGAACAAGCTTCACCCCGTGGGCACTCAGGTTCCTCATCACAGCTTTAGCACAGTCATCTGCAGCCTGGGGGAGATGACAGGGGTACAAACATCTTTCAGGGATCACCCTATGAAGAGTGTTCATAAAGTGGGATATAAATACAGAGGAGACGGTGGATTTAGGATAAGATCTGTCCTGTCACCTCTCTGACGTACTGGTTTCCATCCCCAAAGCAGAGCAGGAGGTGTGGCAGCACATGGACCACGTATGGTTCAAACAGCTTCCCCAGCATGTTACAAAGCATCTCAAAGGCAAACAGTGCTCCTGCAGAACCCACACAGAAATTCGTCAGTATGGTGGCTGCTGGTAGTTGTGTGCTTGATATAATGACAAAAATCGTCTTTGCATAAACAGGTGTAAATGAATCCAAAGCCAAAAAGTGGTTGGACGATTGTCACTGACCTTCCCTCCGTCTGAAGTTCTTCTTGTCCTGGATGGCGTCAGTCAGCGTGGTCATGATGTCTTGCTGTTTCAGTGCCAAGATCCCCAGACCTTTGACCAGTCCAGCCAGTCCGTATGCCGCTCCCTTTCTCTCTGCGTACTTGTCGCTCTCCAGCAGCAGCTGCAGCAGGTTCCTTACAATCCCTGCAGCATCCTCCTTGATGGCAGGGACTAAAGGAGGTAAACAACTGGCAACAGACTCCTGGACCTGATGGGGGATGATAAACCATGTAAGGAATAATGTGTTGAGTATTCTATTTCTATCCTGATGAAAAGAATGAAAGGGCAGTAGGAAGGTAGGAAAGTGAGAGCTGTTTTAAATAATTCACGACAAACGAACCTGCTGTGAAGGTGTAGAGAGTGCAGTGATGAGCTTGGCCACGATAGGTTTGACCTTGGGGTCATTTTTGTCCAGATGTTTGGCCAAGGAGCCCATGAGAATGACTACACTCTGACGGACAGAGTCATAGCTGGCATCCTGGGGAGCGTTCTTCAGAAACTCCTCGAACACTGGCAGCAGGGAGCTCACATTGTCCTGTGACACAAAGCATAGACATCAAGTACAGCACAAGCCATGGTCATATCAAAGTACATGTGTGAAACACATCTGTGTTTAAAATGGAGCTGGGAGACAAAAGCCAACAATACCTTTCCATGTGTGTTGAGCGCTGAGAGCGCAGCATCCAGCATGCAGCGCCGCACCTCAGTGTGGCGGTCGTTCAGAGCATCAGGAACAAAGAAGAGGAACAGAGGGGTGACCTGAGACTCATCCAGATACTGGGACAACTTGTTCAGAGCCAGAGCGATGCCACACCTGGAAAAGAAATATGTTTGACAGAAGATCTTAGGGCACAAGGAGGAACATCTACAGATTTATGGCTTCTAATACTCTTTTAGAATGGGAATGGCATTTACAATCACATCTGATATATAACTACTAAAGCTGTACGTTAATAAATTAACTGCCAGCAATGAGACAAGTCCAGACCATATCCTGTTATCACAATGACTGTTTTTGTGTTCTATTTCTCCCTGTTGGAACTAATTCTTTGTTTCTGCCTTTATTAATAATAGGCTAGTAATCATATTATTGTGATTAATTATGCATTCATGAACTTAGGTCCCAGAAACAGACAGAGACTCCCAAGATAAAAAGTGCTTTAAAAATCCATGTATCTTTATCTGTACAAACAATAAGATTTACCTGGCCTCCCACTGGTCGGGTGGAGCTTCAGAGATGACTCTGCCCAGAGCATCCAGTACAGGAGGTGGTCTCTAAAAATGTAAAAATACAAAACCATCAAACTTGGTTTCTGGCGTCACATCCACCAGTAGCTGTCAGACTGATCATGTGATTTAGCCATAGGTCAGGGTCTCACATAGAGTTTCTGGTGGTAGAGCTCAGTCAGCTGGCTGAGCACTGCAGGAGACTGGTCTCTGTACTCAGACACGGCACTTGACAGAGATTCAGCTGCAGCAGTGCGGACGGCTTCCTCGTGGTGGGTGACATCCCCAATCAGCAGGGAGCACAGCTCGGGGACCAGCTCCAGACCCAGAGACTCCCAGAGTCTAAGGAGCAAAGACAAACCAAGAAATTAGTTCAACTGCTGAATTCAACTTTCTGATCTCAGTAAAAAAAAGGAGTGAGGAATCCCATTATACATACTTTTCAGCCAGTGCTCGTCCCTCCTCCTCAACATCAAACCTGGCAACCCAAAGCCTGCGCAGCAAACTCAGCCCACTGGTCTCTGTGCTGTCGGTGGGCAGTGCAAACTCCATCTCCAGCAACCCCTGCATATGAATACATGAAGTGTTAATGTTTGTGCCCATAGTGGCCACGTGCATGCCCATGTGTGACATCATTTGTCAGAGGGGTTACCACCACTTGTTATGTTTGAAAGTAGTCCATCCATTTATGGTCTAAAAACAGGTTTCCTTCCTTAGTTTATTAAAATGTGTTATGTAATATGCCCAAAAAGTATGTAGAACACAACAAGCTTAAACTGAAACCCAGCACCTTCCCTTGTCTGTAATCTCTTTAATAGGATAGGCCATTGTCAACAAAAAGGAATTATTGTCTTGTGGTATGTTTCTGACATCAATTCAAGTTCACATCCATGTCTGTGATGGGTCATATGTGGTAAAGACTCTGAAGGAGTTAGAAATTCCCCCTAAGCCTTCCTGAAAATGGGATGGAGGACAGCTGGACAGATGAGCCCAAAATATAACAGCTCCACCAATAGCTGACGCCAGCACAGAGGCATAAAAATGAACTGATCAACGGCTCACCCTGAGGGCAGCATCCCGGACAGAGAAGCAAGGTGACAGCAGGGCGTTGAGGAGGACGTCTATTTCTGGCTGCTCTGCTACAGTGCAGCCCTCTCCTCCTCCAGCACTGGCACACAGAGCTGTCAGGCACTGAGACGCCAACACCTGAAACACAGCATGTGCAAAGTCTCACATTTCAGGGTCAAGCAGCAATTCTGTTGTCCATGTAGCCACTGTAAGCTGTAACCGAAACGGAACCACAAAAAACAGACCAATACTTTACGATTAATAGATATTGCAATGGTGCAATCTACAACAATGTGGAGTAAATGTCTGAAATTAAAGTGTATTTACAATGAGCTCTGCAAAGACTCTGTCTTTTTAGTTTACCTGAAGTCTTGGGGTGGCTGTGGAAATGATTCTGGTCAGAAGCAACAGAATGCTGACACGTGGAAGCAGCTCAGGGCCGTTCTGAGACAGAAAGAAAGAAAACACGCACAGTTAGTGCATCAGTCCATTGAACTGCAAAATAATGGTTGTAGTTTCACATGAAACCTTCTTAAATTGTCTTGCAATTTTTTAATATCTGTATTTGCTTGATAGCTCAGGACAAGGAAAGCAAACACACAAGACAGTAAGTGAAATGTCTCTGTGAGTAAATACATGAAAACCATTTCTCTTTTGTTACTGAGTCATTTCTGGTCGTCTGAAGTCATGTCTTCTTTTTCCACATAAATAATATATGTCCCTGCCACCCTCATGTGTAGATGCACAGAACAAGAATAAAAAGGAGACATTTGTCTTTTACCTCATCTATAACAATGTCATCACTCTCTGTGCTGGCCCGGAGCTGGGAGTGTTCGTTGACAACCTGCAAGGCTCTGGTCATCATGTTCTCTGTCTCCTCTGTGCTGCCTGAAGACTCCCTGAGCATGGCGTTGAGGAGAGGGAAGCAGAAGGAGAAAGCTGGAGCCGACAGTGGAGCCACGTCTTAGTAAAAAAGATAACACAAAAAAACAAAGACAGCAGTCAGTGTCCAAGCACTACATCATGAGATCACAATTAAAGATTTCTTTGAATCTCGTTTCTTCTGCTTAAAAAATGTTATCTTTCTCGTGACACACTGCCTCTGTATTTCTCCAACATTAGATTCTTGACTTTCCATTTCAATAGATAACGTGTTGTTCTTCTTTTCTGCTGTTTTCACTTGTAATTTGTGGGTTTTGATTGTTGTCATTTGTCTAATTCTACAAATGTTTTCATTATTTATAGAGGTTGTTATTGTCAGGTGCTTGATTGGTTTTTATAGCCTCTTGCGGTAGCGTAATGTAAAGACATTTTGTTTATTACCACACTGAGTGCATCCACTGTTTACACAGTTTTGTACAGAAATGTTCAACACATCATTGTGAGTAAGAAACTGATACAGGATTCACAGAAAAAGTGTCAGTCTGCTATGTTAAAACAATGTGGTTGCTGCAGAGGTTTAGGTTTGAAGTGTCTGTGACTGTGCTCACCACCGGCTTTGCTCTCTCTCTGTGGGACAGTGTGGTTGTGCAGCAGCATTACAGTACGCTCTGCTGCTGTGTCCAGGTCCTCCAGTTCCCAGGCCTGATCCAGATCACACTCTGGCTTCAGCATTCGCAAAGTCACATTACCGACAAGCACAGCTGGAAGGAAAAGGACAGAGAGATATTGACTTGAGATGCTGAGACAAAGCTTTATCAGTATACTGTAATACCAGGACAGGCCAACTACCTAGACTGTGAAGGTGCTTGGGCATAAGGCACACTCCAATGTCCAAGAAGACCTGCTGAATGCGCGGAGCAGCCAGAGGTGACTGTAGCAGAGGCAGGAGGACGTGGAGGACAGAAGGGAGCTCTCTGGTGATCTGAGCTGGTCTTTCTATCAAAGTAGCCTCCACCAGACCCACCACACTCTGCAATTTTGCATCCAGCTGGTGACGGGAAGGTAGGAAAACAAGCGACAAGAGGTCAGGCAGGCATTACAGAAATCATTTGTAACATTTATGACTTTATGTTCCATACCTCTTGGAGTCTCTTGCGAATAGAGGTCTCTTTATCAAGCTGGATTTGAACCATTTCTTTCTGCTTGCTAGTGAGCTGCACTTCTTCTTTGATGCCCTTTTTCTTCTTTAGCTCCTGTGGGGTCAAAAAGAAATGAGTAAGTGTCCCAGGCTTTGACAGCTGCAAAGAAAACTCTTGGTGACAAAGGGCACTTACCTCCTGTAACTCCAGTTCAATGATCTGTTCCTTATAGGAATATGCCTTGTTCTCTCTTTTCATGTTGACTTTCTTGGTGCTTTCCTTCTGGGCACTGCAGCAGGTGTAGAGTTGGAAGACAGGAGTGAATAAATGGCATGAAAGAAGTCTGGAGATTGTTTATGAGGTCTGGTCAGCTGGTTCGGGAGAGGCTGTCTTACCTCTGGATGATGCTGTTGTCATACAGTTCCCCATCAGGTGTCAGCATGATGGCATACTCCTCCCTCGTGACCTGAAGTAGAGCGGGCTGGGAAAGCCCCTCTGTGACATGACTGATTACCCGCGGCAACAGCTTGTTGGGGGAGAGGCCGGAGAGGGCACCGACAGCATTTTTCACTGCCTGGGCAGAAAAGATGATCATTAATAATCCTGGTATCAGATAACTTGTTTATTAGCTAGCATCATATTTTTACATCCTGAGAGCAGATTGTGAAAAGCTGTTTCACTGTTAATCCTTCAATCCACTCCAAATCATTTAGGATTCTAATGTTATAACTCATGTGTATATGTTGTATAAGGAGATGAGTGCCAGACCTGGTTACTTGCATTGACCTCCAGGAGATGTGGCAGAATTGCCTCCAGATTCTTTTCGATGAATTCTTCTGCCTTAATGTTCATGGAGGAGAGCAGAACAGGCCAGAGGCCACGGCGAGCTTCAACTAGAAGAGATGCACATGGAGGGGATGAGATGTCAAGAGTGGTACAGAGAACCAATATCTACTATCCCACCATTATTACATTCCAAAGACCTGTCATCAAGATGAATGGAGCTGATATGATGGTGGTAAACAAGCAGGCAGCAGAGCAACTCATTCTCTCACCTATGGATGGATGATGAGTAACTATGAGGATTTCCATGGCCAAATTCTCTGCTTCAGCAGGGTCGCTCCACTGACTGGCTGATGAGCAAACAGTACACAGTGCGTCCAGCAGGACGCGAGGGGGAACGTAGCTGCGACCCAGCTCAGTCAGCTCTCCTGACTCTGACACCAGGACGTCCTGGGGTAAAACCTGGAAGTTTACAAAATGCAATCAGTCACAATCAGGCCAAGGGAGAACTCTTTTTTCTTTTTTAAAACGATAGTGATAGCGTATATATTCACAAAACAGATTGAACTAAACTTTCTGCTGTCTATGAAGGCTGGATATGTAAATCTCTGCTTGTGAATAAAAACTGATATGTTCCTTAAATGTAAATGTACTGTTACTATATATAATTTTCAATAATCATTCTGTACTTTGTGTTTGTTGATGACCACACAGAGCTCTTTCAGAAGGCCATGGGCAAGACTAGATCCACCCAGTGAGGAGAGTAACTTCTTGATTGTCTGTTGTGCCCTCTTCCTCACACGCCAGCTCCGAGACAGCAAAACCGCAACCGTGGCATGATGGTACATTCTGCAGGACACACATACATAAAAAAAAATTAAACAATAATAGGAGCACTTAAGGATCATGGTTAATTAGACAAGTACGCGATAAATGTATATGCAGCATTTTTCTAAGTATATTTTAGGACAGTTGAGAGAGACAGGAAATGGGGAGGCAGAGGGAGGGGAAATGACATGCAGCAAAGGGCTGCCCGGGGATCAAACCGGGGCTCTCTGCAGCGAGGACTGTAGCCTCTGCATATGAGGCTCACTCAGCCCAGTGAGCTAAATGGCACCCCATACATGCAGCATTTTTCAAGCACAAAATATAAATTAGGACCAAATTTGGACCAAGAGTAATAAAAACATATTCAATACTGCAATATGTTAAGTTCATAAAATGAATAAGACACTACGTATCCACATGACACAGTCAGAACATGCTCGATTAAGTAGGTTATAAGTCAGTATACAATATGTTAATTAAGCTGAGCAAAACCAGAATAGGTGACAGCGGAAAAACTTGAAGAATTTACAACGGTGATGGTGCTGCCTTTTCTATTGACGGAAACATGTCTAGGAATAAAGGTCAGTGTCAACATTCATTAACTACATTTTTACACAACAGTAAGTTGAGGTTACTTTTCAGGGCAAAAGTTGTTTACAGGTTGGTTAGAGGACAAACTTACTGTGATTTGCTGGTGTTCAGCCTGTGGGCATGGTCTAGGAAGAGCCTTTCACAGAGCAGTAGCTCTGTGAGCAGAGCTAGATAAAGTGCAGACAGAGATTAACCATGTGCTTTCTTAACATTTTAAAAAGTAATCATGAGCCCGTGATGAGAGTCAGAAACAGCTTCCTTACTTTCCTCACTGGCCTGGGAGAGGAACTTCTCTGCGGTGAACAGTGGCTTCTTCTCATCCAAGATCACGTTCCAGAAAGTGGTCAATTTAGCTTCTGTACAGATTAAAAAAAGACAAAAATCCACACCAGGGCCCGTCTGTGAGCTACAAGTTCCCTAACAGTCTGAATAAATGAAAAAAAAGGATTGTTGAAGAGAAAACCTCACCTGTCTGTGTCTCCAGCAGAGCCAATCGACTCAAAAGTACTGATGCTGCCACACCCTCTGCAAGCAGAGCATGCTGGGAGTTTTGTGCCACAGCCTTCTCCACCGTTTGGAGGAGCAAGGGCATGAGGTCTGAGGCCTGGGCCAGAGTGTCACCTGAACACCAGGGAACAGGAAGATTTGCCAGTTTGAGTTCAGTTAATAGACCTGGACATTTGACATGTAATATAATGTGGTACTGACCTTTAAAGGCTCCCAGCATGGCCTGAAGGTAGGCGTGTCGAACCAAAGAGGTGGAGGTCTTAAGGGTGAAAGCTTTCTTCAACCAATCCAAGAGAGCTTTTGGAACCTCTACTGTGAGGCGGCTACTCCACTGGGAGAGCACAGACACTGCGTGCACCAACGTCCCCTCGTGAACTAAATAAAAGAAAAAAGAGTTACAACTTCACACTGTGACCTTGCTAGGACTTTCAAAGCCACATGCATAAAATTGTGGGCTCTTATTGTCTTTTCAGTCTAGAGTCTTTGAATGTGAATGGGATGCTGGCAGAAGTGAAGTGATACCTTCTTGCTGTAAATAAGGGATGAACATCACAGTCACTGCAGAGCTGAGAGTTTGGCTGGAGGTTCCCGACACGGCATGATGGCTGCAGCTGGCAATGCCTGCAACAAGAAGAAAACTCTCAGGTTGCTGGCATGTCTGTCTCATGGATAAATCATAATCAAGTGTGTACACAGCGCCTTACCTGACAACACGCTCATCTTTTGGGCAACAACCGTCAGCTTTCCCTCAGACCCTGCAGACAGGACAATTACATTTTAAGTGATCAACAGCAGAACAAGATTAGGACAGTATTTCATTTAAACAGGCATCAACTCATTCACCTCCGAGGATCTTGAAGAGGTGTGTGACAATGTCCTGCACTGCAGTGGGGTCACTGCACTGCTGCGCCAGGTTCTGCATGGCCTGGACTGCCTCCTCCATTAGCTGGGCGTTGTTGGCTTTCAGCTGACCTGAAACACAAACCATAGCATAAATTACTTACTGAAAATTGTACCCATCAGCCTAATGGTGGCTTGGGATAGCCTTGCTATTTGTGTTACAAATTAAAAAAAAAACTGTTTAACAAAAGAAAAACAAAATTAAATTAGCCCAGCATCCATTAAGGACTTACTTGCAATGGCCTTTCCAATATCCATAGCATACTGACTGAGGTCAAGGGTCACAGAGGACAGCATGTAGGAAACAGCTGGAAAGAGACAAGACCGATATTTTAATCAAAACTGTCCCAGCATTTAACAGCAACCTTTTAAACACATTTCTCAAAAACTAGAGGAGCCTCACTCTGGATAGCGTTCTCTGGACTGCGGAGCATGGTCTTCTGCAGGGTAGGCAGCAGTAACTCCTTGAACTCAGAGTGGGACACATGGCGCAGTAAGGAGCCACTTTTATCCAAAATGTGCTGCTGTGGTTTCGTCTTGCTCATGAGGACTGACTTTATGTACAGGTCAAGCAGGGCACTCTGCAAAACACAGGTTTAAATGTTGCTGCTGTTTATAGAGCACACTACCTAAAATATAAAGTCACACATCAAGATGTGATTAATAACTCACCTTATGCTTCTCTATGGTAGATTTGTCTTTCTGAGCAGTACAGAAGTCTAAACACACCCCCAGCAAGGCCAAGGTTGTAGGGCTCTGATCCAGACTCAACAGTGTGCTGATGTACTGGTCAACCAGTCCTGGGTGCTATTTTAAGACAACAAACATGCAGTACAGTTCATTTTAGCCATGACTGTTGTTGTGAGCAGGTCAAGTTGAGATATAACATTTAATTTTACAGGCCCTCTGCAGTGGTGGTTTCTGATCCTACTCTGATTGAATGTCCCATGCAGACAGGATTCATATTCCAGAGTAATAATGGTAATATAAATCTCCCCTTCTCTGTTGGAATAAAAGCCATTGCTGCAAATAATATTTTGCCCACAAATTACAGAAGTTAGATCTGCAATTGAGAAAATAATGGAGCTGTCATCTAGCTTAGTGTTATTTCATTATAATTAGGAGTATTCACCAGTTACTACCAGCTGTAATTTAATTTGCAGCACAGACAGTTTTAATCTACTTCAAGGTCTTTTTCTGTGCGTGGACCAAACTGCCTTTGAGAAAAAGAGAAGAACTTGTTAAATACACATAGCTCAATACATGCAAAACCATTTCAGGTAGACCAAGTTCAACCAGAAAAGATAGAAACATTCCCAACATGACATAAGAACACTCTTATTACTGTTGGATGAACTTGTAGAGTCCTGGTTTTAAGAAGTTTCCCTTAACTTAACTTATTCTTCAGCTGTCACACTGTGCAAGAAGGTGATGAAACTTAAGTGACTCTTTGAATATACATCAGAGAGACACTTATACAGGTGTCTATTCAGCATGGCCTTAAATTAAATAAAGACCAACAACTTTGATAAAAAGCCATAAGTAAGTGGTCCTTTGATTATTACTAAGCTGAAGATTCACCCTTGCTGGGTTCCTTCACGTCTCTATGTAGTGATTCAAATAGAGTGAATGACTTAGGAAATGGCAACTCAGTCTGGTTATCAGAATGGATCCTCACCTCTGACAGGTAGGTCACTCACTACTACACTACTGTGTACACTCACTTGTTCCCAGAGGTGATTGAGATTCTTCACACTTGATTTCTGAGCAATGGTCTTAGCTCCACCCACCACTTCGGCCACAAGAAGGCTCTGAACCTCCACCTGATAAAGAGACACCAACATCAAAGATAAACACAACAAACTAGATCATATGTGGGTAGATTCTGGCAGTGACATTTCATACAGATATGACTGTATATAAACAACATTTTTAAAAGACATTAATAATATATTTGAGGTAATATCTGTTTGATATGAGGTAATATCTGTTTTTTTGGGGTTTTTTTAAAATATGAAACTTCCTCTGACCATTTTCTTCCAGACAGGTCCCTCTCTTTTCTCTGGGGCAGAAAACACAGTGGGGACTAACAGGAAGGTCCAAGACAAACCGATGAAGGCAGCAGAGCCAGTGCTTTTACTGAAAATATTACAAAGAAATCACAAGAGAAGAAAAACTCTGGTTAACATGATAACAAAGTGTGGTTCCTTGACATGCTCACATGTTTTGTTTAATAAATAATTAATCTAATCCAGTTACTAGTTAAATTGTGCAAACTGCTTATGGAGTATTCAAGTTATATTTTTACTAACTGTGCTCACATCTTTACAATAAAAACACTGTGCTGTCTAATTCCTGCTTGCTGTGCCTGTCAAACACAGAGAAGAATATCGGAGATGTCTAATGGTGACATGATGTTATGACAACACCTTAGCTAGAAATCTGTGAAAGTAGGAACTGATTAAGAAATCAAATCTGCAGTGGTTCAGAAAAATACCTGGGCTCTCCATTTTTGCTGATGATGCCACTGTTGAGCAGGCAGTGAAGAAGGCTGGTCACCAGGATGCTGGGCTGAGTTTCAGCCAGCTGGGCAATGACAGAGAGCAGCTCTCTGCGTGATGCAGCATCCCTGAGAAGTACACACACAACCATTACAGTGAGCTGTTTTTTATTCTCTCCATTTATATCAATGAGGCTAAAAAGCATATAGCACCCCCTAATGCAACACCAGTAGTAATGTTGTGACACTTTGTACAAATTAAATTCAACCTTTATTCCCTCTCCTCCCACACTGCACAGCCGGTACAACCCGAACATTTGTGTGAAACATTTAAGAGACAAATCCCACAAATTTAAAAGAACATTTTGGGAGCTTTTGCACAGAAGCTTCTAGAAATCGAGCTTTCCTCCTAAAAAGTGTAAAACAAAAACTAAGACTAAAACTAGTCAATTCTTCCAAATAAAAACTAAACTAAAACTGCTCAATCACTTGTTGAACTAACTTAAAGCCCCTACACAGAACCTTCATTTTGTGTTGATTTTGGCGACCCCTGTGAACAAAAGCAGTAGTGTTTTGCCAGAATGAAGACTGCATTTCCCATGAGCTCGAGCACATATTGTCATTAAGACGCTTATCTGGCTCGCACATGCCGTCTGTCTGAGTGCCGTAAAGCGTTTCATCTGGTGGACCGACCCGACCACTGCCTCCCAAAGGTAAAGAGTTACACTATTTAGAAATAGCTTATCTTCCCACTGATGGTCTCATGTGCTGTTGTAGATCACACAGAGACATCAACACTTTTGCATATCCAGTTAAAAGTTCTTTGTTGGGGCTTTCAACTACACTGAAATAAAAAAACAAACTGAAAAACTAAATAAAAATAAAAACTAATGAAAATTTTAAAACTATAATAACGTTGCTACAAACTGCAAATAAACCGCATGATTGTTGTGTTGGACTGTATCAACTTATCAAGACCTAATCAAGATCTAATCAAATAGAAAATAAGTCTAAACAAT
>OMNW01020967.1:4525-15711 GCA_900303245.1 Selene dorsalis
AATAGACTTTTTTTATTTATTATTTTTATTTATTTACTTTCTTACTTAAAGAAAGTAAATAAATAAAGTTATGTGTGATCATAAAGTCAAATTCAAATGTATTTTTTGTGCTTCCTTTTTTTCGTATTTTGTATCAATTTATGAACAAAATGTGGCTACTTAGGAGCTATTTCATAAACAAACAAATAAAATCAGTCTATTGACTGCCATAACTTTCTAACATCAGACTGACAGTGCCACATTTGGCTTTAATGTCCAGACTCCATCCCCACATAAAGAATGTCTGTTACACTTTTCTCCAGGTTGAAAGTGAATGACTGACACAGAAAGCTGAGCATCAGGCTGCAGCTGCACCACCAGACAGCGCCTGGTGCTGAAACACATCATTTTAGTTGAAGCTAACTAGGAGCTTTTATTTTGGAAACCTCTGATCAAAGTCCAAAATTTCATGATGCTCAACTCACTTAAATAGACAATCATTTGTGAGGAAAACCTGACAATAGTTAGCCAGTGTAAAATGAGTAAAACTCCAGTTCTGGTCTGTTTACAGGCAATTAGTGACCACTTGACTGGAGAGGTGTATAATCCACTTAATCAAAGCTTGAATAAAAATAAAAGAGAATTCTATAAACAAATTGTTAAGACTGAATTTCACATCAATAATAGTTGTATTATGCTGTTTGGCAGATTCATTAGAAGAAGAAAAAATGAGAAGGCGGACACAGCCGGGAACTGATATAATATTAACTCACAGATGTTTCCCTAATTAGAGACAGTATATTAAATAGAGATGTTTCACACTCACCCAGAACACTGAGCACCAGTTCTCCTATACCAGGATCTGCTGCCTCTGGTGGGTTGTTAACCATGCAGCGGTAAACACCAGCATCTGATACTCGTGTGTCATTCAGGATAATGTCCGCGCTCCAGGGAATACCTGCAGCAGGTATGGTTTTACATCACATTATTAAGATTTTTAAAACTACATAACATTATGAGGAAACAACATAATTCATATAAAAGTGTTTTTCAGGGGTTATGATACCTGTAAAACCCACCCTGCCAGTAAGGGAGGGGTCTTCAATCACCTGTCCATGGTCGTACACAATCACCTGGAAGTGAGAGCAGCCATTAAGACAGTAAGCAGTTTCAGGCCTCAAAAAGAAAGAACAGGCTTCTTGTGTTTTCACGGTTGTTGTTCATGCCTGTGGCTGTGGATTTAAGATGGATTTTTGGATCAGTATCCTCAAAGTTTGATAGTTTGCATTTTACTTTTACTAACATCAAGGTTGAGTTGTAGAAATTATTTAAAAATACATAAAAGGCAGAGGACTGAGGAAGCTGTTTCACTAGCTCATACAAGACCTGAGCAGATTGTGTTTGTGCATGTGTGTGCTGGGATGCAGACCTGCATTGGGGTTTCTGGACTGGAGAAAGGAGCCAGAGTCCAGATAACATTGAGTCTGGAGAGGGGACTGGAGGTGAAGAAGGAGCAAGGCAGGATCACAAAATCCCCCCGGACCACCTCCAGACTGGTTTCCCTCATGGTCACTCTGAGTGCAACTGTGCAGATAAACCAGAACCAACAATTTACAACAATATTCAAAACATTTACTTCCCTTGTTTCGATGCTGACGTGCAGACAGTACAGTGCCCCGTCAACCTCCTCCTTCATTACTGGAATAATGAACCCCTCCCCCCCTTCCTTTTGTGTGTGTGTGTGTGGGAATTCAGCATGCATATTAGTTGTTAATTACACTTGACAGCTCTGAGGTTGAGCCAAGCCGATCACAGACCGAGTGGAACAACAGCTCACTTCACTGGGCTGCATTCATGAAAGCATCCTGTCAGTTCTCAGCATTGTTTTCATTGGTTTCTAAAATCTAGGTCTATGATGAATCTTTCAAATTAAACACACTTAACATAAGAAACATAGGTGAACCATATCATTTTAGATAGGATGAAGAAGTCAAGAAATTAAGAAATAAATGCATATGACTAAAGGATTTTTCTACATTTAGGTAGAGAAAAAAAAGACCCCATAAATAATTGATTTTGACAATAAGACAGTATGTTTTCAAATGAATCTGCAACCTCACAGTCAAACATATCTGTCTCAATACTCAAGTCACGGAGCTGATACTGAGAGCGATAAGATGAACAAACACACAAATTTGAATCCATATGAAGAAGTACAGAAAATCAGCAGCAAATCCTGCAGCTACCTATACACATCCCTCGAAACGCTTAAACACTGTGTGCACAATTACAAAACATCTCTCATTTTGTGTTGCTGAATTTGGATCAGAGTTTCAGATCACTCACCAATCTCCAGAGCGCTGAAAAACGTATACAGAGTCCAGAGCATCCATGCTGCAGAAGAGCCCATCGCTGAGAGCAAACACAGGGAGGCAGCTCTCTCTCCCCTGGTACAAGCTGGTGGCGGCCAAAAAACCTAGGCATGCATGATTAATCTATTGAGCGCTGAACCAACTCCACCCTCCTTTATTTTTTCACTTATTGTACCAGTCTCATCCTGTTTCATTGTCTGTTTAAAGAGCCAATTCTTTGTAAAAGTCAAACTGTCAGATGAGTGGTTGCAGGAGGAATTTTACAAGATGATTTTTAATGTTAAAGGTTAGAGGTCAGTCAGCCGGTGAGCTGATTATTCAGTGCTCTGTAAAAAAACAAAAAAACAAAAAAAACAACTATTAGTACCTAAAGCTTCCCATAATGCAGCATGGCAACATCCAGTGATGTACATCTTTTGTTGCCATGGATACAGACATCTGTTCTACAGGATTTGCCCTCCAGCTGGCCACGGCACCATCTTCCTGTCTGTGTGACAAACTGTCCCCTGAATACCTCTGATGCTGCTGAAGTCAAATATAAATATAAATATACAGGTGTGACTTTTAGACTTACATTATTTCAAACAACAGTTTGTCTCAAAGGGCTTTACAGAGCATCATTACAACATCTTCTGCCCTTAGACCCTCACATCAACTGAAGAAAAACTCCCAAGAAAACCCTTTAACAGGGAAAAAATAGGAGAAACCTCAGGATGTGATGTTGCATTAGGTCACCTGGCGATTAAGATATCATCCAGTTATGACCTATGGGATAAATAAAAAGCAATCGCTATGTTTTTTTTAATGGATTTGCACAAGATGTGTTAGTTATTCATGACTCACATAAGTCAGTCTGCCAAGATCTTCAGTGATCACCTACGAATGGAGCTGAGTGAACTCCACCATCGCCACCAGACACCTTGTGCTGCCAACAGTAACACCACCACGGCCAGAGTTCAAGCCCGTCAAATTTAACGTGTCAGATTTAACGACGCCACAAGTGGCAACATCAGTGAACAGTATTATACATGAAGCATGAGTGTTTTGATGAGTCTGGTTTGTTCAGAGTAAATTCAGATTAGAGGAAAGTTATGCTGGGAATTAAATTACATCTAACACATGTGCAAAACATTGCAGCTTTAGATCCAGGTCAGTTTGAAAAGAAACATGTCACTTTGTAAAGTTTTCAAATTTGACCTTTTATTGTGTCATCTATGTGACGTCAGTATCCTCCTGTTCCTGACACAACCTGGTTTACCTCTCCACCTACAGGTTGTTTGGATCCACATCATGTTTTCTTTATTTCAATACAGGTTACTATGGTGATTTAATGTATAGCCAATATGAAAAATATTAAGACAGCAATTACATGTGTTAACATAGCAGAAATTGCAAAATAAGAAAATGTCATCCCCTGGTCTTTTCAATGTGTGTGTGTGTGTGTTTTTGGTGGGGATGGGGGGGGCTACATGAGTCTGCAGGTTTTTGGTTTGCAGCACTAACTGTATATAAATATATACATTGTTTTACAAATTTCCAAAATGTTTCAGATAATGTGTGGTGACTTTGTAAATACAATTTCTATTCCTTGTTGCTTTAATTGAGGCTCTCATAAGAAGTCTAATTATAAAAATCCAGTGGCACAAGGTTAACTTCTCACGATTTATTCTCCCAATTTATTGAAATAAACAATATCCAGCACCAGCTTTGTGCGTTTCAGCTGTGAAATACAGAATATTTCAAAGTAAAGTAATTTACTCTTAACCTAAAAAGATAAAACATCCCCAGTAAAGAGAGGGAATTGGCAAAACCATTCAATATTACCTTTAAGAACCTTAGTTATCAGTCAGGTCTGTACACACACTAATTGTTTGGTGAGGCCATCATTTCAAACAATCAACTCATCACCATTTGTATATATTTATATATACATACAGCACTTTGTTCACAGTGAGGGATATACCCACTGTAGCATCAACTCACAGAAAACATACTAAATATTTGACTTGTGTGTGAGTGTGACCACTGAATAGGGACAGGTTTAAATGTTTAATTTGGATCCCCATTAGCTGCAGCAAAACTGCAGCTATTCTTCCTGGGGTCCAAAATAAATCTGTGTGCGTGCACGCCTGTGTGTGTGTGTGTGTGTGTGTGTGTAGATCTGGACTCGGTGCATTTCAAAGTTAACTTACATGTAGCTCCATTCTCCTGTCTATTCGCAGAAAACAACCACAACCATTGACTGAAAAGACTAGAATCCACAGGTAGCTGCACTTCCCATCGTCTTTATCACATTCACACAGAATCACAGATTGAGTGTGTAGAAACACACACACATACACACAGTTAAGTTTCGGGAAAAAATGTGCTCACTGCTTGGACATGTAACACTTCCCTTTGTAAAACATTATCAATGTTTTAGTGACATACGGCCAGTCTCTATTCTAGGATAAATTATACCTAATTCTGGTCTCTCATGAGATGGGGCCTCAATAAATAGAGAATGAGTGAGACAGCGAGAGGAGAGAAAAACAGACGGGAGAGACAGTGAGACAGACAGTTAAGCGGAGTGAGTTCTGCCTCTTCCCCTTCAGGGTAACTGGGAGTGACCTGGTGGCAGGCCGACCAATCACAGGAGGATCCATGAGCGGATCACTTCAGCAAGAGGTCGCGGCCTGTTGCTGCTGTTTTAATGGCAGTACAGTCCGATCACAACAGCATGGTGACTGGTTTCTCCAGGAACTTGCGGAACTCAGCGAGCCACTGGGCACCAACCGCCCCGTCCACCACCCGGTGGTCGCAGCTCAGCGTCACCGACATCATGCTAGCCACATCGAACCTGTGAAACCCCCAAGAAACACACACCGTGTCAAAATTTCAGCTTTGAAATGCAGCATGTCCTGTCGGTGTCAGTATTAAAGTCACAATACTGACCCTTTCTCATTATCTGCAGGCATCAGCCGTTTCTCTGAGCCTCCGACTGCGAGGATGCAGGCCTGAGGAGGGTTGATAATCGCTGAGAAGTTCTTGATACCAAACATCCCCAAATTTGAGATTGTGAATGTACCTCCCTGTTAGAAAAAACACACACACACACACACACAAGAGCAATGTTTCAATTTGTTCACTGAAAGTAGATGACCGCATTCAAATCAGGTAACACGTGTTGTACCTGGAACTCATGTGGCTGCAGTTTGCCGTCTCTGGCTTTGGCAGCGAGCGCAGACACGTCAGTGCAGATGGCAGCCAGTCCTTTGGTGTGGGCATTAAACACTATTGGAGTGATCAAACCGCTGGCGGTGCTCACTGCTACGCTCACGTCCACCACATGATTCCTGGAATAACGAAAATAAGTCAATATGGACGACAGCGCAGACATCTGGTCAATGTGACTTTGAGTCAGAACAGAAAAGAGTTGAATCAAAATGGTCTTTGAGTGCCCTCTACAGGTGGAAAGAGGCAGCTACATTTTCAAGGACATAATGTTACTCTAATATAACAATACTGTTTTTATCTTTTATAGCTCCTCATTTGTTTGTCTTTTTTTAATGATTCAGGTTGTTACTATGGTTATGACAGACATAATAAATAAGTAAATGAAGGAAGAACAAAGATTAGAGGATCTACAATTCAAGAGAACATATCCCCTGTTCATTTTACCTTGGAACCATGTGGAACATCTGTGTTTGGATGTATCTCTGTATATGTGTGTACTCACTGGCGGATGACTGTGTCCAGCCAGGAGGAGTTGCACTCAGGAACCTTGAGGCAGGCCAGAGCACTGGCTTTGATGATGAAGTCATTCACGCTAAGTTTGATATTCTGGGCTTTCACTTCCTGCACAGAGGAGGGGGGGAGTGGTTTCAGGAAATAAGCATCACGGCAAAGAAGCTTCCCATCTTTCATTTTGTTACACATATATTTACAGGCAAACACTCACAGCATTGAGTTCTTTCCGAAGCTCAATCACTTGGTCCATGTTGACATCTACAGATAGATAATAGTGGGGGATGGTTTGCTTGGACTGCATCAACCTCTGAGCAATGACCTGCAGGACAGACAAATATGTGCACTTCAGCTTTGATCCATAATTTATTGTAGAGCGCAATGAGGTGTGTTAGTCAAGTCTGTGCTTGGGCACCCATCTGAGGGGCAAAATGTGGAGGCACGGGTTAGAGATAACAGAGCTGCACTGTGAAAGCTCCTCAGGACGTTTGCCTCACAGCTTAAAATACACCAGCACCAAACAGAAGAGGGAGCGTGACATGAATTATACCTGACTGCTGTAACACAAGTCTGAGCAGAACAGGAAGCTCTAACTGGAAACAGCGGACCATCAACAGTCAAGTATGTGCTCTAACCTTTCGGATGTTGCTGATGGGGATGTCTGTGAAGGTCCCGGCCGGTGCTACAGCAGGTGCAGGAGCAGCTGGAGCTGCAGTTGGAGTGGGAGCAGCAGCTACAGCCTGCCAGTGGAAATGATTTTATTTGCATCAAAACGCGTTACAGCAAGCACATAGAGCAGCCACAACACCATAACAAGTAAAAAAAAAAATGTTTTAATATATGTTTTCATTGCTTCAGAATTACCCTTTCAAAACAGGCCATAGACAAACTGATCAACATTAAAACAAGTTACTATATCAACAATGATTTAACAATCAAACAATATTAATTGCTTTATCACTATAGCAGGTTAGAGAAATAACCATTTGGGAGGTTATGTATACAGAAAAAAGCTTCACCCACCGGAGCAGCCTTTGGTGGGACAAAGCTCTCGATGTCTTTCCTGGTGACGCGTCCATCAGGACCAGAGCCTGAACAGAAAACCACTCCATGTATTTCCTATTTCACCAAAAATAATAAAAAGTTGCACCAAAATACATCTCTATCACCTGCGTCTCAGTCACTTACCGCTGACCTGTGCCAGGTCGATTCCTTTCTCGGAGGCGAGTTTCTTGGCCAGGGGGCTGGCGAACACGCGCCCCTTCCTGGGTCCCGCGGGGGCAGCGGCTGCAGGAGCAGGAGTGGGTGCTGCAGCAGCCGGAGCTGCAACCTAAACACACAAGAGAAAATGCTCAAAAAATAAGTTGTAACTGTGAGAGCGATCTTCTAACTGAATGTTGTATTTGAAAGCGTCTCTCACCGGGGCTGGAGCTGGAGGAGGCATGGAAACCTCTGCCACTCCGGTTTCTACGTAATCCTTGAAGGCTGAAATGTCACTTTCTTTCTCTACAATGATGCAGAGTGGTGTTCCCAGGGGGACGTCCCGAGTTCCCTCTGCCACCATGATTTTGGCCAGATATCCCTCCTCCTGCACCTCGAAGCCTGAACACCAACAACACATCAGTGGATCACTTTGAGTCTTTACTGTTAAGCTTTAATTCACGACCGACAACAGCTGTAAAGTGTTATGGTTCAGTAGCAGTCACCAAAATCACACGTGGCATGATAAATAAAAAAAAACAAGAATTCACCAGATATTGAATAAAGCAGTAATTTTCTGCACAGAGCAAACATGTCAGGACTGAGGTGTTACCGATGGTGGCCTTGTCAGTCTCGATCTCAGCCAACAGATCTCCTTCACTCAGCTTCTCTCCGACCTTCTTCTCCCAGCGCTGCACCGTGCCCATCGTCATGGTGGGAGAGAGGGCAGGAAGTGTGATCTGTGACACACACACATCAACCACACAATAACTTCAGCGATCATGATACAGAGGTTCAATCTATGCAATATCAAGGCCGATGATGTACAAGAAACAAGTTTTAAAGGCAACTCAAAATGACCTAAATCCTGTTGCTGCTGTGTCACTGTTTCGGGTACTTTTAACATATTATGCAGATTTTACAGCTTCTTCTTACCACTGTGTCAGTTATAAACACCTATAGAGTAGTTCTGCGTGATTTTCAGCTCCACAAACTCCTTAGTTGTCTCGTACAGATGTCAAGAAAAATCCTGATTTCAACTGCTATGCAGCCACTTCCTGAAACGCTCATAACCCACATTTCCTGCCCAAATAATAACTGCTCCGACTTTTTTGTTTTTTTTGTCAACAATAATAAAGTGTGATGACATTGGAGCCTTCAGATGAATACAGAAAGAAAAAAGGTCTCCCAACAGAAAAGACCAATGAAACACCTGCAAATATTTGTATATTCTGTAAGCAAGGAGCCACAAATTGTCTTTTTACTGATCAGGTCTCCAACCCAGAAGAATTACTACTACTCGTGCTTTTCAGTCAGGATGGCTTCAAAAGTAATGTAAATCTCTGGCTGTTGATCATGCATGAGACAATATGTATACACTACAATATACAATACAATATATACACTTTTTTGCGATTTTTCGACTTAACCAGCAAACTTGATTCATTCAACGACACACACAGGCTGGGCCATCAGAGAGAAAACTGGAAATGTCAATGTCACTCTGTTCTGCTGATTTGCTGCACTGTGAAGCTGACTCACACTGATGCCGCCACATACAGCCTTCATTTAACCAGGCCTGCAGCTGCATGACACCGTGGCTGTAAACAGACCTTATACAACTTGACTCAGCTGCTCCACACTCCACTGACTGTGTTTTGTTTATGGAAGAACACACCTACCTTCATGTGTGAGGGGTAAGAGCTGCCAGGGGCTGCAGGAGGAGCAGCGGCAGCAGCAGAAGGAGGTGGAGGAGGAGCGGAGGCGGCCGGTGAAGCAGCGGCACCGGCTGATTTGAGTGAGTCCAACGTTACGTCCTTGAAGGCTGAGATGAGGTCAGGGCTGCAGGGGAAAGTTTTCACACAGGTTTACACAGAGCACAACCACATCAGGACCAAAGGACCTGCTGAAAACTACTTGAAACAAAAGCAGGTGGGGAAAAACTTTCTCAGAGCCAAATGTGACTTATGCAAATTATAAACTATTAATTGATTATTAAAAAATTAAATTACTACTAATACTACTACTAATTGAGGGATTTTAAATGATCAGATCTACTATCTAGCTTTAATTGATTTTTAATCACTATAAAAGCAACAGAGTGTAATTTTCCAGAAGATGATATCTGGAGGAGATACCACTGTTACTCTACACCTTTCTGTACTGTTATCCCTTTGATTTATTACATTTCTAACCAACAAACATTTACTTATCAACAGTGATGCAGATCACAGCGCCAACATTGACATCTCTGGTTCCCTCAGCAACCAGGATCTTGGCCAGGTAGCACTCCTCCAGCATCTCAAAACCTACTGTGGCCTTGTCAGTCTCCACCTACAGAGACAAAAAACTGTTATTTCAAGTTTTAGGTGTACCGTGATTATTTCCTTAAATGATGTGGAAACACAGACACACACTGCTCCTGACCTCTGCTATAAGGTCACCCTCGCCGATTTTATCTCCCTCCTTTTTCTCCCAGCGAGCGATCGTGCCCGTCTGCATGGTCGGCGACAGAGCAGGAAGCTCCACCTGTTCAACAAAAGACAAATTCCAAGGGTTCAAGAATGAAACCAAACAATCACCACTGTAGCATCGCGTCATCCTCACCGAGGCTCGGCCAAGCTATCAAACCTCAGGTGATGGTCACTGCAGTTGCTAAACAATCATCACCTCATTGCCTTGCTCAATACAGTGACCCACATACAGCTGTGTTACACCACATCTGTACTGTTTTAAGCAACCATTCAGCGTCATGTCCCATCTGACAGCAAGTTACACAAGTGGGGAGACAGACGCAGACCAAGAGAGAGGGGACCTCAGACAGAGCTGAGATAATCTCAGCACTCACAGCTAAGGAGATTTTATTATGTTTAAGAAAGGACCTCCACAGCTGTGTATACAGAGAAATGACAGTACTGTCATATTACTAATCAAAAATTCAAGATAAAGTTTCTTAAACTGTGCCAATCTGCATATTAATGTCTTTACTTTGAATATTTGTATTCTAACTACAGTAAAAAATTTACTTGTTGCATATTCATTTTTACACAGGGATATTTATCTATTACCAGTATCTTTGTCTACAGTGATCAACCTTTATTTGATATTATGTAAACTTAAATAAGATGCACCAATCTACATATTAAATAGTTAACTTTTAATACTTCTAAACATTTGTTATTTCACCAAGGTAAAATTTAAGGAACTGTAACGTGACAGAATTTTTTTTTCTACACAGGGGAATTAATCCATCATTTATTTGTTCATCTACACTTATCTAGTTTTATGTACACCTTTATTGACGAAAATAAATCGAAGTACCTCTTTAAAGCACTACACAGGACACACTCTGAAGCTGCTTACATTTAATGATGATAGTGATGTTAATACCAGGTCTGAATGGGACCACTGCTACAGATTATGGGCATGGGACACAAATCGGTTGACAGCTATGTAGTGACACATGTACTTTCTTACTTATCCTGATTAACAGTCCTAGAACTCGGATGACACCAGGCACAGTGGTTCCACTGGGACATTTTCTATCCGATAATAATCACCTTTAATTAAAGTAAATCAGATTTGACCGTAGATGTGGCTCTAATGACAACGGACGGACATTAAATGACATCAAACTGTTGCTATGACTTGCAGCACAGAAACCGTGTTTGAATGGGTTCACTTCAGCCGCAGGCTTCACTTCAGCCTGGATTAAACCGCTCAACCAGGGACACACGGCTCGGTTCATCACGGCGCTATCTCATGCTAGCCGGGGAGGTCATGCTAACTGTAACCGTTAACGTTGGAGCTATAGCAACAACCGGAACCTCGGTCGGGTAACGTTACCTTCTGGTGCGGCGGCAGGCTGTAGAAACGCGGGGTCTGACTGGCGCCTGTCAGCTGGGAACA
>OMNW01020970.1:4129-19762 GCA_900303245.1 Selene dorsalis
ATAATAATAATAATAATAATAATAATAATAATAATAATAATAATAACAACAATAACAATAATAGTAAAGAAAATATTATCATTGTTATAAGAATTGCCTGTTTGATGGGTTGAAGAAAAGGAAGACTGAAACAAAAGGAGCAGCTCTTGACTGTAAATAAGAGCCTTGTTTCAGTCATATCCCGGACACATGAAACCATGACTGCTCCCTCCCGCTTATTAACGGACCAGGACGCACACTGGCTCCCCCTCCGCCCTCCAAACCCCTCCCCTTCCACCCTCAAAACTATTTAGCATCTGAAAGTGGGATAAAGTTTCCAAAAAAATTGAAGGAAAAAACTTCCTGCAAGAGGAGAAGCGTGCCAACCTCCCAGTCTGAAGCTCTTAAAGCAAGAAAGCGCAGAGAGCGAGACAAGCTCAAGTTCTTCTCCTCATCTTTACGGATATCTATACACTGCTGTAACCACGGCTTCAAAGGTGGACAACGTTTTTTCCTCTCTATCCCTGCATTTCTTCAAGAAAGAAATGGAAGAGGGCTCCAGTTCTCCAGTCTCCCCTGTGGATAGTCTGGTGACCAGCGAGGAGGAGCTGGACAGACAGCAGAAACGCTTCGCGAGGAAGAGGAGACACAGTAAAAAGTCCAGCGAGGACAGCAGCGGCAGCAGCCCGGGTCCGGTCAAACGGGGGAAAAAACCGAGTCCGAGCAGCACTCAGTCGTACGAGGAGCTGCAGAACCAGCGGGTCCTGGCCAACGTCCGGGAGAGGCAACGGACTCAGTCTCTGAACGAGGCCTTTGCGTCTTTGCGCAAAATTATCCCCACGCTTCCCTCGGACAAACTGAGCAAGATACAGACGCTGAAGCTCGCCTCCAGATACATTGATTTTCTCTGTCAGGTGCTGCAGAGCGACGAGATGGACAGCAAGATGTCCAGCTGCAGCTACGTCGCGCACGAAAGACTCAGTTACGCGTTCTCCGTGTGGAGGATGGAGGGCGCTTGGTCTATGTCAGCATCTCACTAGCACCCAGAGACCTTCACTTACTATGCCAAAGCGGTGGGTACCACGAGACTGAAGCTGAGGAAACCCGGTGTTATTATAGCAGGGAGTGTAGAAGTATGCTTGGATTGAACAAATAACACCTTCACAAGAAAATCACTGATACAGAAAGCAATGAGTCTGATGCTTCAGTTAGAAACGAGGCAGAGTATGAATTACATTCTGTGAATTTTACTCACAGATTCCAGCACTGTCCTTCATTGTATTTTCCAAATAATGTGAATAGTTTTGTGCTGATGGCGAGGTGACCTGCTTTGCATTTGGAGAGTGTTTTTCTAAAGCCTGCTGCCATATATATATACATATATATAAATATATATAATGACATATTCTGAATGACAGAGCTGTGCATCACGGTTTCAGCCCATCATGTGCTGAGGATGAGCCCAGAGGCCTGGCGCTTCTTCCGCCAGATTTCTCATAGCGAGGCCCCAGCCTCCTGTCAGCACCCGGCACACAGCATCTGTATCTGGATGCTGCTGCTGCTGCTGCAGCAGCGCGCTGGCTCTTATGGTGACAACTGATCCATCAGATCACTAACTTGTTGACATCCCCAAGATCCCACAAGGATCCAGTCAAACCTGGATCAGATCGGTGTAGGATGTGGGAAAAGGCACATTTCAGTCTTATTGGGAGACATGGATCAGGCGGAGGGAAGGATAACACAATCATAGTAAGACAAATAATAGTTTTGGAACAAAAAAAGGCCAGAGGAAGAATATACGACCTCGTCTGTTTGTGTCTCTTCTATTCTTGACCACAAACGCGTGAAATTAGCCCGTAGTGAGTTCTGCAGTTAAAAGCACCTAAACGCAGCTGTGGTGCCACCACGGCTAATTTATATCCACAATAGAGGCTTTCCTGTGCGCACACCACAGGGACGGGCAGCTCGGCTAGACCTGAGGGTTCAAGCCAGTGCAGGACAATAAAACCAGAGGCCGCATTAGGAGGCAGACAGGACCTGGTTAGGTTTGCTTCACGTGCGCAAAGGCTCCATCATAACCTGAAAAAGTGTCACCTGATCACAGAAGAGCAACAGAGAGCTGGTGGTTTAACTTTGCACAGTTGATTTAGGGAAAAAGCTAATCCACTTTGCAACCTAACAACAGAGAGAGGAGAAAATGAAAGACAAGTTAAATGATACTTCTTCTAAATGGCAACATCTTGTCTGTCATCATGATTCAGGAATATTTGTCCTCACAGTCTGAGCTTCTTTAAATCTAAAATAATCCAGTTGAGGCCTCAGACATGAGTGTCCCGGATCAGGTTAAGAAAATAAAGGTCTGGGCTGTTTATTTGAGGCTGTAAAGCAGGTGATACTAAACAGCACCTCACAGTTCAAACAACCAGAGGCAGGTTTGTTTGGTTCTCATGGGCCTGACCTGTAGTTTGCAGCATCACTGTGTCGTCTTATAACCGGCCCTGCTTATTACAGTCATTCCAGTAAATTTGAGGGTGGGATTTTTTTTTGTGAGTAATCCTGAGTGTAACCGAGCTCTGAGGAACAACAGGCTTGGACTATATTCACGAGCTTCTCGCCGTTTCCTCTTAAACACACGTGACGCACAGAGAAATGTATGAATCAAGTGTTTGAATTTAAAATCCGTCCTAATCAAAATCCACGTGGTGATCCTATTCACAAATATGCGAAAGGCCTTTCAAAATAAACCTTACAAATCGGGGCCTCGGTGAACTTGGTGATATATTTCAATAATAACTTTTAACGCTACTCTGAGGAAATAGATGTTATTGTTGTGGGACCGAGCCAAATGAAAAGCGTGAATTTACTCAGGTGCCTCGACCTGAGGACAGACTGCAGCTGTACGATCCCACTCTCCTACAAAAGGTCCGTGCTTCTCTGTAGCCATGTGGTTTTACTCAGCCCGCTGGATAATAATTGATTCATTAATGACTTCCCACGCGCTCAGCGAGCCAGTGAATGTAACAAAAACATCAGATGTGCCATAACCTCACACAAACACACGCACACACACGCACACACACACACACGCACACACACACATCTACAGCTCTGCTGCACGCGCACGTGTCCAAATGATCAATAACGTTTTGTGCACTGTCTCTGCTGTCTCCACCACAGACTGTTTACTTCTACAAAGTATGAAGACCAAAGGTATTATTGAAGAACCCATCGACCTCAGAGGCATGGCGGACGGACGTAATGTGACCCACAACTGTGCGCGCGTGGACGTGGAGCTGTGAGTGGAGGACTGAGCTCTGCCATGTGTGGAGGCCAGAGGCGGCAGAGCTCGGCCTGTGTATCAGCAAAGCCATCCTTAAATCTTTTTTTTTTTTTTTTACAAGAAGATATATTTTGTTTCTCAAAGACTTTAAGCCAAAGTATAAATCTTTATAAATGCATATTGTACATACCTTTGTAAGTGCGCCTATAGCTTCTTAGGGACCAATGCAATGTAGAGTAATTCCTGCATGGATTTATTTCACCGACTTTCTTTAGCAAGTCTCCAAAAACTCCGTCCAATGTACATTTTTTTTGTTTTTGCTTATTTATTAAAACAATATTTTTGAACAAAAATACGCTTCATTTTTATTTTATTTTAGCTGATTTGAAGCTATATCATAAAAAAACATCTGTAGATAAGCTGTTGAAGTCATTAAACCTTCTACTCAACAAAAGAAAAATGAGACCAAACTGAAACAGTCGTCCTTCTTATATGAGCTTCCTCTGAAGGCTGCTAGATTAAGAAACGAACAACAGCAAAAAAAAAAAAAAAAATACTCACACCATTTTTATTTCCCTGCTGGGTGTGAGAAGTCACCCCTTCTCTCCCCTCTCGGCTTGTTATGGAAAGAAAACGCCGACTTACAACAAAAAAAAAACGACCATAAAAAAATACAGCTTCATTAACAGTGGAGGAAATTCGAGCCAGTTTCAAACTCAGCCTTATAAAATGCTTGTCCGCTTAAATAACGAGTAATCATTTCAAATGGCGATGCCTCTGGGCTCTTTAACGAGCAGGGAGCCCCAACAACCGCAGATAAGGACAATAACTCTGAGCCTGCAGCTTCAAAAAACAGAACAGACCCCAACTAGACGACTTGAAATTCCTTTGAATCTGTCCCGCTCACTCTGAAAACATTCAAACTGTTTACATCTCGTTTTCCCAGACGTGGTTAGATGCAATCTAAACACTGAAAGCAGCTCATTGTTAAAGCAGGGTGCAGTGGAAATGGCCTGACTCTGCTGCTGCTGCTGCCCGGACCTTCACTTTCATGTGGAACTTTTGAATATCTCAATAATCACCAAGGAAACACATATCAGCCTGTCATCCTGACTGCAGCAAATCTACAGTATATATTACACGTCCAGCACATGTCATGTTTCCCCTCAGGTTGAGACAATATACAGCACTCAGGAGATAACAGATGCCTTTGAGTGTGATACCACTGCTGCTGTTATGAAATCACTATTGATTCTACAGTACACATGTATAGAAGCA
The DNA here is from genome assembly GCA_900303245.1 of Selene dorsalis. Lineage (NCBI taxonomy): Eukaryota > Metazoa > Chordata > Actinopteri > Carangiformes > Carangidae > Selene > Selene dorsalis. The sequence continues at coordinate 8,667 of OMNW01020970.1, forward strand.
GAGTGTTTGTGAGCCTGTGTGATTGTCTCTGGATCAGTGTGTGTGTGTGTATGTTTGCTGTTGAGAGGAAACACCTGCAGTCACAGTGGCTTAATCCTCCTGCTGATTTGTGAAGATGCCGATGCACCGTACTCACATTATCCACTGATTTATTAGAGTTTACACACTGGGCTTCATCTGACACAAAAGTGTGTGAGTGCAGTTTCACAGATGGAGCGTGCAGACGCAGTGACACAGGAGGCCTGCTTGATGCTAAAATGCTGTTTTCCTTTGCTCAGTAATTTGTGCTGTGGGTGTTTTCAGTGATGATGACTGAGAGCAACAATCACTGCTTTTACTGTTGGAACCTGCTCTTCGCCGCTCCGCGTACAGGAGGCACATAAAAGCAGAACCACCTACGATCATGATTTTTAAATTGCGTGATTTATCTGTCAGAGTGTGTGGCACCGTGACCCTGTGACTAATTCTGATTTTGCTGCCTCAGCTGTGACATGGCTCTCACGGTGTGAAGACTGCATCTAGCCCCAGTATCTCTCCACAGGCTGGAAAAATACAGCCGATCAGCAGGGCAGTGAAAACTGGGTCATGACTATACACAAGTGAATAAAAATCACATTTTCTGGATAATCTGAAACAATTCTTACTGCCACTTTTATAACAAACATTTCAAGCAGCATCTGATAAAAATCCCTTCTGGTAAAAAAAAAATGTTATAATGACTTTTTAAATACGAACAAATGGCACAACGTGCTGTCACTTTTGGCATGGTGGTCTCGGACCCTGTTGGACAGCCCTTCCTACCTAGGCCGGCCTATCCATAGGAGCCTGTTTGATACCTGCTCATTATCCCGGGCCCTCACAGCTGAGCAGCACAGAATCACCCGGGGCCACTGCTCCAGCGGTGCAAGAGATCCAGATGTTTCCCGTAAAATCAGACGGAAAAAGCTACAAAACTTTAATTTGCAGTAAAAGGGGAATAAAGTAAAGGTTTACACTCTGTGTGCCTCAAACGGTATTCTGCGCTCGTCTGGTTCAATAAAAAAAAATCCCAAGGTTAGCCTTATACCACTCTCTGAGGCTGATGTCGGCGTGACTGAACTCAGCCTGTTGAGTGTGTGTGTGTGTTGGCAGAGCTGGAAGTCAGCTGTGTCGGCTGCCACCATGGAGATATACAAGCATTAGTCAGACTCAGAGAAGCCTTGAGTATCGATCCTGTGTTTTTCTCTCATTCTGTGTTGTGCTGATTATTTGATTAAGTAACAGATCAGACTGATGTCAGTATCATTACTATTATTAAGAGTTCTTATTCTGCGTGAGAGGAAAAACATGCTCAAATTCAAATAAAGTTCAGGTTGAATCCAGTCAGTACCAGAATATATATATTTTAAAAAGGCATCATTTGCAGTCTTTGCTGGGGCGTTTTGTTCAGTTGTTTGAGGTGACTAAAACGCTGCAGCTGCAGTCCTTCCCTCTCTATTTCCTCTCTACATCATCATATCTGGGTGCTGAGTCTACATGAGCCACAATGATGAAGTGAAATTCCTGTGCTTTCTGAGGCACAGGCAGAGTTCCCTCAGTAAACCACTTTATTTGTTTGTTCAGTGAATGTAGTTGCATTTAGTTTTGTTCTCCATGCGTGCAGATATTTGACATCTAAACTGAGAGAGCGATGAAGCAACAAAACCTGACAGAGTGGAGGGAGTGCGATGTCTCTCAGAGGAACCTGGCAGAGCCTGGGCTGTCAAGGCTGCCTGGATGAAAAGGAATTAGCAGCGGTTCTGGCCTTTTTCTTCAGCTCGTATCCGCCTTTCCTTCATTCCATCATTTAATCAGAGTCCCTAAGACTTTGATCCTGCACAGAAGGGCCCTGCCACATTTTCATCGGGCCTCACGCTGGTGATTTTTTTTTTTCTTCTCTGCAGAGTGTGGGCGCACAAAATTATATACATTCACATTAGCTGTAGTTTTTTTGACATTGGGGGAAAGTTCATGGTGAAGACTTAAATAAATAACTTCCAGTTACAAACTACCCTCTCTCAGTCTGTCTAATTCCCCTCAGGGTACTGGTTCACTGGCTCAAAAAGCTCAGGTGGACATGAAGCTGTAGAGAGGCTTTACATCTGATGAAAACAACATGACACTGCCTTTGGGGAACTGCTGCCACACAGTCTCTCAAACTGGGCTTCAGGAGAACTGATCATCCCAGCACCTGTTAAAGCGTCTATCAGTGAAACGCTCGACCCCGCTGTGCTGATGGCGCCGGAGTCACTGACCCCGAGAAGAGCAATTCCACATGCACGGTCGCAGTAAATGAGAAGATATGACAACACAATGCTGATGTGTCCTTAGCCTGCGCTTTCCTCCATCCACAAAGCTCACTGTGTGTTAATGTTTTCATTAACTAACTCTGTAGATTGCATCCTCACCTCCGGAGGTTGGAGGAGAGAGCACGTGGCTCCTCGGAGGAAGCTGGGGGAGTGTGACTGGACGGGAGGATACGGTTATAAAATCAGTCCTGCTGGGACTGTGGGGAGCGGGAGACTCACTTTTTCCCTCATAAGTGATGCAGATAACATGTCCGTGCTGCGCGCCTGTGAAAACACCTTCCGATTTTTGATTTGTGACTTTAAACCTGAAGCTGTGGAGGATCAACGTCATTGTAAAAAAAAATAAAATAAAAAAATAACATGGAGGACAATCACTCAGACTCCTGGCATTAGAGGAAGCATGGCTGTGGAGTAAATTCATGTTTGCAGATGCTTTGATTCAAACCTTTAAACTTCTGGCAGTGTATGATGGGTAATTTACATGTCCAAAACAAAAATGTAATCTGTAAAAGTACTACGAGTTGAGACCTGTGATATGAGCGGCAGGGCGGCTTTAGGAGCATATGTATGGGAATGTGTGTGTGCTGCATTGCTCCGTCTGTGTGTTTGTGTGTGTAACTTGGCACATACTCTCTGAGCACATCTTCTTCTCTGGCGTTGTCCATAGTCCATCTGGTCTCATCTTACTCACACATACACAAAGTGCAGATTGGCTCTAAATCAGCCTCCACCAGCCTTCCTGTGCTGCTGCTGCTTTTTATAAGTGAGTATCGCTTCACTCAGATCATCACATTTCAGCTGCCACAGAGTAAGAAAGCCTCTATCTTTAGTGTCAGTGACGTTCGCCCAACAATGATTACAGCTTTTCTAACCAGGTCAGACGAGGGACAGCTACAACAGGGAGACGTTTTGGAGGCATCTGCTGTTTACTGTATTCACAAACAAACAGAACCCATTAACAGCGATCTCTGCTCAACAGTCTTTCAGATGCATGCTAGATTTATCTGAGCAAGACACTCGGGTCAGATGTTTCAGAATCACTGCTTTGGTCTTTTCTTGGCTCTAATTAGCTTCTAAAACAGAAAGGCTTGATCATTAACTATGGTCACAAGAAAACTATGAACTTTAAGGTGGCACTTAGACCTCTAGAGAAACAACCTTTCCTTCCATACTCGCAGAAACAGTCCCAGCATCATCCTCACCTTCAGCTGTGAAACTCGATGCATCTGCAGGTTTAGGGAGGAGATCTAAAGCCCCTAAAACTAAATAGAGAAGTTTATGCTACTCCATCAAAGAATAAGATTCCAACTCAAAAAGACGACATGTTCAAAAACTGTTGCCCAGGTCTAACAAGATACCACTGGACAGCTGGAGGCTCTCGCACGCAGGCCTTGTACTATTCAAGCGAACTCCGCAGAGCAGTTCAAGCCCCTGGATGAAACCCCCCGGTGGCTGCAGTTCAAAAACAAGCACAATCCAAACAACAAACAACTACAGGCTGTCATGCCAAACTCAACCATGCAACCTCACATTTCACTTAGAAACAGTTAAACCCTCAGGGAGCGCATGTTGGAAAGTAGCAAACAAAAAGTTCCTGTTTTCCAAAATGAAAAAAAGCAGTTGCCGATCAAAGTTTGATCTCTTTTAGCTAAACATTTCCAACTCACAGCCTGCTTACTTGCTTTTTTTCCAAGGGGTTTTCAGCCATTTCACATGGTCCTCATCAAGACAAATGTATCTATATCCACAGAAAAAGATCAGATGGTGAATTTATCAATACTCAGGGTAGGATGTGAGAAGTTCCAGAAAAATTAGTACACAGGCCTTTCATACTAAAACACATAAACACAGAAAGAACTTGCATAAGTTCATTTTTACTCTAGAACCAGATAGGTTCATATTTGTGTCAAGGTGATGTCTTCAGTTTTGCTTTGTGTTTTATTTTATTTTAGCATAAAGGGAGATTTAGAGCTGTTTGTCTGAGTGCAGTTGAAGACGACATGGAACACAAGGCCGACACTGACCCAGCCTCAGTGTTGTGTTTGCACCAGCTCCTCGTGTGTCCTTTTGATGTCAGTGCATGCTCAGCACCAGACTAAACACATACAGTAGCAAGACAAGCAAACGGCACGCAGCTTTTCAAATACACTATGGATCAGAAGTCCCAACCGGACTGGTGGAACATCCGATGGAAAGAACAGCAAACGCTCGCAGACTGTCTCGTGTACGTTTCCATTGTTCCAACGCCACGCTTGGAGCAAAATAAGTAAAGGGAACCTGAGGATTGAGAACTGAATTTGGCAGCAACAAAGTGAATTGTGTTAAGAGCTCGCCAATGTGTTTCCCAATTTACTCTTCAATACTGACGCCCAGTACACGTTTGTGTGTGTCTGATTCTAATGACTCTCATCTGTAATTAGTTTTATTTGTCATCCTAGCAGCTGGTTGAAGCCTCATCGCCCATATCGAGCCAGTCCAACCAGCAATTAAAAAGTGTGGTGATGAGCACAGCTGGAAGGATGAGACCTTTTTTTATGAATATGGGTGGGTAATGACAGAGCTAACTGACAACAACTGACACAGCAGGAAGACGAGCTGCCGCAGACCAGAAAGTCACTGCGGAGAAACAGGAGGGAAAACAGAGGGAATCCCTCAGTGACATAAGAGCCCTTTGTTGTGGGGAGGAGGCGGCCATCTTGATGGCCTTCACCAGGGGTGAAAGTTCAACCCAGAGGGTTCCACCTTTTCGCCGACCTGACCTAACCGAGAGGTCACGGGGGTTGTGTGTTGCTACATAGCAGAGATGACGAACGTGTCGACGCCTATGGTGAGCTAAAGGTGAGACGGGCAGTCTGAGTGTCACGAGAGCGGTCGTTAAAGCATTTCCAGCCACTGAAGAACCATAAAGAGAACACATTCCCATCTTTTACATCATCCTCTCCTACTTCTGGGAACCTTCGGAGCTCAGTGTCCGTATGATGGTAAATATTGTCCCTCGTCTCTCTGTTTAACCTTATTCCCTCGAGGACCTGGAGATTTGCCTTTGACTCAGCGTGGTGTCATGATTTATGGAGTTAGCGACAGGCCCACAAAGCTGCATTATTTACACTGTTACTCACTGAATTCAGAGTTCGACAGGAAAGCAGAGGAATGTGTGTTTATTTGAGGGGAGGTAAGGCGGGATTGGTTTTGTTTGCCTTTGGTCTGTTGTCTTAGCGTTAGTTCCACCACCAACAGGGATTCACTACTGTTTATTTGGACACTAGCTCAGACCTTTGCCCTGTCCAAATGGGTGGCTAATCTCCAGTCAAAGCTACTGTGGGGCCTTCGCTGCTGCTCCTCTCTGCCTCCCTCTGGAGTTAAAGGGGAACTCTGCCAGTTTTTATATTGTAGTCTGTTTACAGGTGTTGGGGAGCACAACTGCATAGTGTGTAATTAGAAGTAGCTTTTTGTGGCTCTGGGTGGGAGATCTTCAAAGTCGAACAAGGGGAGGGGCTTAACTCAAAATCATTCAGAGATGAAGACATCAAGTTTGAGAGTGAAAAAACAGGGATGTGGAGGTACAGAGCTCCCACTGGAAACTGCTCATCTCTGCTTGACACTATAGGCCTATTGGCTTCACATACTATGAGGTGCATTGTGGGTACTGTAAAAAATAATACATTGAAGAAATTAGGTAATGGGCGTGTCCGAGTTCCTGGGATGCAGAAAGTAGCCTGTACTAGAGTACAGGCTACCTTTTAAGACCAATAGCGTGATGCTATAGAAGACTTTCTGTCCCATTCTGAAAAATCCTTCAAATGCTGTCCTGTTCTCCAGGGCCATAAAGACTCCACCCACTGAAGCCCAACAGATCCCAAGGGTCACTGTGTGCCGATAATGAAAATAATATGGCAGCAAAAATCCTCCATCAGCCAGACTGTCTCATTTCAGTTCATTCTCCACGGTTTAAGACGGTACTGAACGGCACCGGCACCATAAACCACACCCTCTGAGGGAATGAGGCCCTTGAATGGGGACACAGCTGATATTGGTAATTCTGCTCCATCTCAAAATATTAAACCGACCGCACAGTGAGATGTTAAACTACTGCAGTACTCTTGTCATCAGTTAAATTACCCTGATCTGCAGGACAGTGCTGTTTGTCTGCAAGTGTATCGGCCTTTTCTTTGCAGCGAAAAGTAGTAAGCAACAGTATCAACATAGAAAGCAGACACTGCAGTTTTTCCAAAACAATACTTTATATTGTAGATGTCAAAGACAACATGTTAGAGCAAAGGTTCCCGAGAAAAATGTACTATCTCTGTAACAATGGTGGAACAAGTCAAAAACATAACTGATAAAAAACAAAAAAACAGAATATGCATTTTATACATATGTAAACCTAGAACTGTTTGTTTTTGAACCACAGTGGTCATAGTGATAACTGGCATATTTACTGGAATGGACAACTGTAACAATGACCAGGCAACTGGATGGAGCCCTTTAACAAGTCCAGATGTGACTAAGAACAAACAAATCCTCCCAAAAGTCCACAAAGTCACATCCAGCCTGGTTTAAAAAAGAATAGTCCATTCTGTAGTCGCAGTTTACAAAGCATCCCCCTAAAACATTTTCTTTTTCTACATAAATACAATAAAATCTATTGTCTGTGTTACAAGTGCTAGATACTTTTTTTTTTCCTTTTTTGTGTAAAATATTCATCTCGAGTCTTTCAGGTTTGAAGATTCCATATGCTACAAGTAAAAGCACGACATGGAAAGCACCCGCACTCCTCCCCACCAGAGACGAAAGCAGTAAAAAGAGATAAGACAGTTTGGATACAGTGAAAGTACTAATGTCCTTCAGTGCTCGATCCCTTGTGCTGTTATGTGGCATGAGACAGAGAGACAGACAGGTAGGCAGTGCATGCAGACATATGGATCATGCAGAGGGAGGAGAGGAATGGAGTGGAGTCAGACCAAGCCACCTAAATAAACAGACAGTTCTTGGACCTGGCTGGACTGAACCAGAAGGGTTAAAACAAAGAGATTTGCCCCCCTTCTAATGAATGGAAATTATAACAAAATGGAATGTGGCTGCCTTTTTTTTTATGTTACTGGACATTGTGTTAAGACTAACAGTAAAGACAGACGGCCAGAGTAGCCAGATTGTGCTAGTTTTGGCCCCTTTTAAGAAACCAAAGCATTCAACAGTAGAAAATCCATGACTGGCACTGCTGTGCAAAGGTTCTGGGAATGTTCTGGTCTGGGTTACCGAAAAGCATCTGATCAGCTGTATTTACATGCACAGAGATGTCAGCACATCCCAGTTAAAGTGATATTAAGGACAGACTGATTATATGCATTCTCACATCCAAACCACAAATATCCTCATATGGATGAAGGATTATGACAAGGTGAAGAAACAAAATGTCCAGAAATGATATAAAAAATAAGAAGAGTAAGAGCTGTATTTCAAAATAAAACTTAAGATATGAGATAAGATATGAGTAGCCTACTTAGACCATAGTTTTTTCTTGGGTAAAACCTACATTGTATCATTATGTTAATTTACTGCAAATCCACACAATCTCCTTTGTTCTTATAAACTTACAAAGTGGAAGATGCTTAAAATGACCTTTGACCTCTCTGGCCATCTGCAGAAGCCATGGGTCAGGATGGCAGGGAGACTATTTAGAGACATTTGATATAAAAAGGTGCATCTGCTGGAAGAGACGACATCACTACGACATTAGAGCTTGGATGCATTCAGTCGAAATCAGAGATTTAGAAATTTCAGGACATGATAACTCAATCATATATTTTCTTTGAGACATACATATTTTGGCCCTTAAATGGGAGAAGACAAGGAATGAAGTTTGGGTGTTTGGTGAGAAAGGAAGGACGTTAGGGATCAAGCACCTGTGATCTTTTAGATACAGGACAGTTTAACTAAACACCAGGCCACCCACAAACCCACAGTCATCACTTTGCTGATGAATGGGGACAACATGTGAGCTTGATTTAAAGGAATGCTCATTTAAAATACACCTAAGGACATTGGGCCTTCTAACCAATAAGTGGCTGGAAAGCCCATTATAGTGATTTAATGAAGAGCATGGCCATGATCCAATTCAAACCCACCCTTCCTATTGTTCTTGGTTTTTCAAAGATATGAGAGGATACAATTGTAAAGCTGTGAGGGGAAGGAAAAAATGTGAAAAAAAAAATTGATCACCACTTTGGTCATTTCTGGGATGAGTTGAGCCCAGATATCAAATTTTAGTCGTTTCTTCAAATACTGAAACTTCCGAAGTGCTAGCCAAAATTTACACACATCAAATAAGTGTGGAACAGCATAACTACAGTGTGTGAGGCTGAGTGGAGGGCAATTGCACACCTAGAATAACAGTGTTATGGTACCAATGGGATGAATAAAGCCACAAACTAGTCATCAGTGTTAAAAGACAAAAAGACAACCAGTAAAATGCTACTCGACTGGTAACAAACTGTAACCAAGTACAGCAAATGGTGCCTTCAGGAACACCCTCAAAAGGGCCGACTGTATGTATGTAGGACCCATGAAAAGTATAATTTTTCAATACCAACTTCAAAAACAAGATCATAGTATTTCATTATCTATAGATATATATAATATACTCATTTCTTTTTATATATAAATCTACTATGAACAGACAGTAAATACACAATTGTCCATCATTATACAAAGTAGAAACATTTGCATCCCGACCCTCCCGCAAAAAAACCCCAAACCCAGAAAACATAGTCATGTAAATTCCACTAAAAACCGAGTCTCAACCCTCACCTGACATGAAGTATGTCAGCTTTACAATGTAACAGAACAACAGAGGAGAAAAACAACTGGACAACAGGTTTGAAAAAGTACAAAATGAAGTCAGCGGAGTCCACTGACAGGGCAACGAGAGCAGGAAGCCGACACGGACGAGAGGAGCAGGGATCAACAAAAGTAGAGTAGTCATTGACAAATGTGTGTGGCAGGAATACTCAGGGGATCAATGTCCTATGTACAGTAAACAACAGTAAACATCACAGCACTGTTTCTGTTCACTGAGAAAATACATTAAACATGTGATTAGCTTTTCTTAGATGGAACAAGGACAGAAGGCAGTTTCCCAGAGGCCAGACACACGTTGGAGCGATGGTTACAGACAGGAAGGTACGTTTTGAACACTGGCCACACGGTGAACTGCAGCTGGTATGATCACAACTAGTCATGTCAAATTCTTGAGAAGGAAAAAAAAGTGTTTACCTGCTTAAATGGACGACCAGCTTTTCAATACAGCTAAGCTGGAGCTGGTGTTCTGTATTATCTGGCTAGTACGGTTGGGCATTGGCAGCTAGTAAAGCTTCATGTGGTGCTGTTAAGAATTTCAATAAACACCAAACATAGTGAAACGCTGACAAATGTTTCATTTTAAGTCTTCTTCAATTTGAATTTATTTATTACCGGTTACAGAGGATTCAGATGTGTAATCTAGATCTGATTCTTACTGTCTAACCTTGCAGAGTTTTAATTAGAAATTCTTGTGATTTACCTGTGCTTTGTTAAGATGTAAAAATATTCATTATGTGTGGCCCTATCGCAACAGCTCCATCACTGCTCAAGAAAAACGAGGATTAAAAAAACGAAACAAGTATAAAAATATGTGTACACACTTGAATATTTATAAAGAGCTGCTTGTGCTTCACTGTAGATGAACACCTGCCTCGTAGCACCTGACATGTGGGGAGCAGATGTGCTTAACAAGGGGCATAACAAGATGTTGAACCAGCTGTGAGAGCCTGTGCAGCCCTTGAACACCCCTCTGGAAAATCCCAGGTGGAGCGGTCCTCGTCACCACGGAGACACAGTTGCCTTAAAGAGAGGGCTGGTCCGACAAATTGGCCCACGTGAGGTGAATTCCTCTCTGTCGCTCATTCATCTACAATAAGTGAGACTGAGTTAAAAGTAAAACTGTTACTTTTTAGAGTTGTATGCTTGTGATAGTGAGTGGTTTGACTCTACACAGATGACAGTCCATCATGCTTTGGCTTCACTACTGTCTACTGACTACATACAGTATGAACAGCATTCTAGTTTCCACACGTCTTGTTGCTGAAGTACAGTGCATGCTACTTAATCCCTCCCTAGAGGAGAGCTGATGCCCACATGGTTACACTGAGTTACACTAATCCCACCCTCAACTTCCTTTTTAACTGCACCAACTCCAACTCGTGGCTGGGAACTACCTTCCAAGCTGAGATTGAAAATGTAGGGGGGAAAGGAAAGATGGAGGTACGGGGAGAGACAGTGGGCCGGTTGCAGGGAGCTGTAGGTAAACATGCCAAGGTCCTCCAGTCTATGTGCCAACAACATGCAGGCATTGGATGTCTTGCCCGGATAGAAATGTTTAAGGGGCCTGGGGAGAAGAGAGTTCGTTCCCAAACCTGTTTTCTTTTTAAGGCAAAGCTCTTTCAGAAGAGTTCAACAGAAAATACACCAGATTTAAAAAACAACAAAACAAAACAAAAAAAAAAGGCACGAGCACACAGTCTTTTACTGTCGATTATTTTGGAATCACAACAGCTGCTGATATTTCTCACCAGAGAAACTAGCAAAACTTTTGTCCACTTTGTTCCTTTCTTCCAGATACATCTCAAAGGAGCAGGAATGATCCATCCTTAGTGCAGAGTCACAATCACATCAGCTCTGGTGGTTTTTTCATGAAAGCGAGAAGACGACGATAAAGCACAACCCCCCCCCCCC
>OMNW01020970.1:19782-32278 GCA_900303245.1 Selene dorsalis
AACAACCCCCCCCCCCCCCAAAAAAAAAAAAAAACAACTGAATAATGAGAAAGGTAGACCACAGCACATCGACTGTACGTGGTTCCAACTGGCATTGAAAAAGTACATCAGTATAGTGTTTTAAAAGCACTGGCACTCGAGGTTGTCATTGTGGGATGATGGCTGAATCAGTCCTCTTGAAGAGACAATACATCACATTGCTGCTGATCAGTCTGTGCACCGCTGATCAGTGAATGCATCGCTCATCCTCAGTGATGGCCACTTGTGTCAGCTCTGCTTTGTTCTCTCCCGTGATAAGACGCCATCTTGATATGGCAGGGGTGAGACGTAGGAGTGGCTTTTAAAAGGAAAGTTCCCAGATGAGGACGCTGTCAAAGATAAAGTCTAAGTGGTCAAAGGCCAGAGATGTTTCTTTACATCGGAGCCTCCTCTTCCATTGGCTCTTCCTCAGCCCTGATGAGAACATATTATTATTATCATTATTATTATTATTGTGAAGCACACAAGCAGCATACAGTAACCCTATGACCAAGGAAAGATAATAAGAGATTACACAAACAGGCCATCCAACCAAAACAAAGCTGAAAGACACTAGCTATGCGTCACCTTTCATTTTACACACCAGACCGATTGATCCTTGAGAACAACTAGGCAACAACATGTACCTCTTTCCAATATGCTTGTTGGCAACAGACAACGAGGCCATAGCAGAGACGGTCTCAGCTTCCTCTGCGTCACGCTGGAGGGCTTCACTCAGCGAGCAACCGAGTGTAGAGGCAGAGCGCTGCAGTGAGCGCCAGTATTTACCTACAGAAGAGCAGGACACGGTTAAAGTGTCATTAAAGAAGTGTGCTGGGTCACTAGTTATTCATCAGTGTGAGCAGACAACACCGAATGTAACTAATGTTTATAACAATAATACATTTAAATAAAAAGTCTAGGGGTGCAAATATCGTTTGAAGTACTCGTTTTTAACAATACTGCAATTTTTGTTATAAGACAGGACATTTACAAGAAGGTGCATCTGGAGAGCATGTAGCACCACAACATTTATGGTGCACACAATGTTGTGACACAATTTAATTTAAGCAGAAATGTACATCTCCTATAGCTTGGCTGTGATTTTAGCTATGTTTTGATTATCTTTGATTAATTACAGATACAAACAGATGTAGATACAGATGTATGTGGTTGCATGTTAATAATCCACTCACTCTGAACTTCAATAACTTTCTCCATAGAGCGGACAGCGTTGGCATTCGGTCTCTGCTGCAGCACCTCATCAGGGATGGGGTCCAACTACAACAAAAAGAAAATAACATAAAAACACATTCTGGACTCAAAGTTCAACAATGGAGCTTCACAGTTTTACAAGGACAGAACTGTTTCTTCCCACTCACCATGTCTTTCAAAATATTTAGGACACTTGTGCTGTGATGTAAGTGCTGCTGGGCAGTCAACATCATGTAAGTGCATTAAGCATCTCCAGCCATTTATGAGATAGAGCGTGTGTAGCTGAATATGTAGTTTAACGAATGTGACAGTCTGTTGTTGAGAAATGCTGCAGAAATCTCAGTTGAACTAATGTGGTTCCCCTCTGGTTTAAAGGATCACTTTTGAAAGTGGACCAGAGCCCAGTGTTGGATCCCTCCAAGAGGTGGGGAACAAGCTCGAGCTGCTGACACAATAGAAAATAGGCCTGCAGGTGCACGCCTCCTCCCACTCACCGCGAGGTTTTGCTACTCTTTGACACAAACTACAATGTGTGCTTTGTAAAGTGTCCCACTCTGAGGACACATACTAGTGTACACAGATGCATAAAAATGGATAACTGCCCGCTCACACAAGCACATACAGCGCACGCCTGCACACTCATGCACACACTCAAACACAGACACACACCTCAGGGAGCGCTGCTAAGCCTATGAAACTCTCCAAGCCACAACTCAGAGGAAACGGGGATATTCCCTAATGTGCCTTCCCAACCCGGAATGATTCAATTTCCCCCTTGGCCGACTGCGCATACGACACTTTCTCATCCTATTTTGTCAAACAGGCCCATTCAGCCCCACATTCCTGCACAGACGACATGCTTCTCTCTTCTGCTCAATCCTAACCTCGGTGGAATAAAGGACCAACTGAGAGACATGTAAAGAGAGACATAAGAGAAAAAGAGAAAAAAAAAAAGGTTTGGCCTGAGATTTTGGAGCTGAATGCCAGAGAGAAGAGGAAAAAGTCATCGTTGGTCGGTCTCGCTTGGCCAAGGCTGGAAGTTTTCTTTTAATTAAAACAAATAGTGTGTGGGAGGGGTTCGTGGGGGCTGAGGGAAGAGGCAGTCTAGAGAGAGGGATACTTTAATCCTGCTGTGGCACGACAGGCTACATCATGCACACAGAGGTGCGTGCACACAGATGCACACACATACATAGACACAGTTTGTGCATGAATATTTACATTAGGTTATTTGAAATTTGGCCGACACTCTGATCCAGAGAGACTTAGAAAAAATCTCCAGCAGTGGAGTCGCCTTATTTGCCTCGCTGAAGAAAGAGAGAAGAAGCGACCTCCAGATTTTATTCTGTGACTGCACATCAGCAGGGTGCATCTTAAATTTTTCACATCGCAACAGTTACAGCCAGGAGACAAAACACAAGCCACCATCTGCTACTCTACTGACAAAAAATACAAGGTTAGTCCACACAGTCAGCATTCCTGGAATAACGTGGGATTCACCACAACAGGACGTGTCAGTTAATTTCATATAACATGATATTCAGACACTGATGCTCGGAGCGATGGCACACCATGTGAAGAAAAGAATAAAGGACTTGCTTATTTTGTGTAGTATGATACATCACTTTTTCTATGACCCAGTGAAAACATGAAAAGCTTCACCATATGAACTTTAAACTAAAAGCAGACTCTTCATTTCAGTGAGGCCGCTCCTAGACACAGTGGTGGTGCCAATAATAAAAACAGCTCTCTTACTTTCTCACATGAATGCTGTAGTTCTGCCCCACAGTGTTAGAGCCACACCTATACAGCCCCCATTAACGCAGGCCTATTTCTGTCTGTGCGGCTAATCAAAGAGCAACACACCTGGGAGCAGCCACAGCTGCCAGCTACGGTGCCCGGTGGGAACGTGGTCTCAGACTTTTGGACCTCACTGTATGGGCAGAGCTTCAGAGGTTCATCCCCCTCAAGGTTGTTTCACTTGTGGTTGTGGGGGGAGACAGCAGTACTTATTCATCTCTCCCATCTCCAAATTTCCTAGCCAGTCTGGGGACTCTAACCATCAATCTTTCAATCAAATCCTACTTTTCCAACCTTCAGGCTATAACTGCCAACTTCTCACCATGCCCTCAGCCCGTTCCAGCCCATCCCCACCCGGGCCATGCTAACCCAGCTCCCTGTCAAAGCAGGGTCAGGGGTTCTCTGGGGTTCTCGTGGGGTTCACCTCAGAGCAGGGCTGGGCGGGGGCAGCCTGTCAGCTTGATTGACAGCTGGGCCTCACGCTTATAAACTTTAATGGCTCTTGTCAGGGTTCTCCAGGGGCCTCCACCTGACAGGTATGGCAAACACACATATGCACGCATACACACACACACACACACATGCACGTGCACTATATACAAGCACACATTTGTCTGCTACACCATCCAGGAGCATTTCTGTTTATTGAGTTTGCGGTCCTGGTTGTGCCTGGACTTCTGCATCTTCATACCATCACATGTGATGCGGCTTTAAGAGAGGGAGGAAAGAGACATCCTTCTAGGACGGTTCGCTGTCACTGCTGTGCTGACTGATTTCTAAGCGAGACTATTTCTCTGTGTGACACAGCTGTCCAACGCAGTAAGTCCTGGCCAGCAAAGTGGAGACACCGTGGAAAGCTATGAGCTGAGAATGAGGAATGTGCCCCGGTAAAAACATTCCTGAGGGAGGCTGAAACCAAAACAGTGGAAAGAGGAGGAATTCCACTTGTTCAGCAAAAGAAAAGCTCACAAGGCATCCATTGTTTACTGTTGTGTTCATGTGCATATGTTGGCGGTCCCTAAAACCGGTTGATTATGTTATGCTAACTGAACAAGGTAATGACGTGTATTGTGCAAAGCAGGTGACCTTCTCGGAAAAGGGGTGCAGGCCTGCCGTGTAGCCGGGGAGTGGTGGGGAATAGTGAGACCCAGGGGGGGACAGGTGAAGTCAAGCGTCTTACTGTATCTGGAGTGTAAACACGCTGAATAACCTCATTGACAGCTGGTAACAATTAGCATATTAGCCTGTTGTTTATCAAATAATTGCTAACAACCACGGTTTGAGCTGGGCCAACATCTGTTTGCGAGCAATCATCAATTAGTCCCGGGTTCAGAGTTGACTAGTGTAGTCGCCAATGCATCATTCATGAGCTATTTAACTAGGAGGACTTCACGATTACGCACTACAGTGGTGGGGGTGAACAAAAGAGCCTGTAAAGTCCATTCAACAATTTTCATCCCTCTCTTTCCCAGCTAATCTGAGCTGTTTTCAAAGGAAACCCAATGCTCATTATGGCAAAGCCCGTCTTAACCTGCCAATAAAAGCACAGATATATTTCTCACACTAGCAAGCAGTAAAACGCTGGTAGTACAAGCTACACAGGAGGTGAAGAGGATATAACGACACCTTTAGGATGTTTCCGCCACATAATAAAAACATTGCTCACATAATAAACAAAGTAAACTGAAAAGCAAATTGTTTATTTCTTAACCATTTATATTGCTGCTTTTAACTCTGTACTTGGGCACACAGCATCAACTAGTAACTTACCTCACACTTTAACTCAGGGTTAAATATAGAACCAGTCGACCCACACTTTATGTTCATGCTATGGTTGGATGTTGATGACCTGAATCTCACACACTTCCAGACAATGCAACATCTTAGGCATTTTGGAGCTTCCTAAACAAAAGCACAGCTGATGGTCTAACCCAGCTGTGGTCCCATGCCTGAACCTACTGGTCCGTTCCATTTAGACTCCAGCCAAAACACACACACACACGTACATATGTGCAAACTAAAACATATCTTCTATTAAAAAAAAAGAGACACTCAGCGGACATTCAGTCCAAAATCAGTCTGATTGTTCAGGTCTGCTTTGTTGCTCAACGTGCTTGGTGAAGCTGCAACACCTATTTAGGCTTGAAATTTAACTAAGCATTTCAATAAGATTTCTCAGTATTTGCCATCAGAGGCTATTACCAGACTTTGTCGGCAAATTAAAGACAAAGAAAAAAAAACAAGGGTTTTTTTCCTCCCTCTTGCTCAATCCCTCACTGACATTTTCCAGCAAAATTCCACTTCCATTACTGAGACTTTTGCCGGGATTATGATAAAAACACTCGCTTCCTGCCATTTTGATCTGATCAGGGACATTTTAGCCTCTTTTTTTCTACTTTGCTATCAGTTATCAAAGCTGCACACAACTGAATGATTTGCCTTTGTTCAAACAGCTGACATCACTTGCTGCCAAAGAGCCAACCGGCGCACGTCATGAGAACTGAAGGGCTATACTTAACTCCACAACATCTACATCTGTGTTGTTCATCACTTTATCAAAGCCATCTTCTGCCTAATGAAGTATCCTGTACAAGCCCTTCTTTCAACATCATGATACTTTTAAGGTTTTTTTCATGGCTCCCCAAAAAACAAAAAGTCTTCTCTTCTAAGGGTGACCTACATGTTTGTACTGTTTATTCTGCGTAAGGTAAACTGTAAAGATGAGAATGATGCATCTGAGGTACTGTAACTCTGAACTATATAAAATATAAAACATAAGGAAAATATGTTCAGTCTTTTGCAGACTTTGAAGACCTCCTTGGTACAGCTGCTTTCTAACAATAGTTTCCTCCCTCCCAGCTTCAAATGATTGCTCCGCTTCCCTTTATTATCTGAACCCTAGACCCAGGCTGACATTGCTGGGAGAGGTGTGAGGGTAACCATTTTCAGATGTGTACCAGTGACGGGGCCCCGGTTGAGAGGGCGAGAGGGGTGTCCTGCAGGGCCGAGGCAATTGACGCTCCGTGCCTCCTGCCGATTTTCGAATTTTCAGCTCCCCGTGGCACCCATCCAGTGACCTCCTCCAAACTCCCCGCTGAGGCCGGTGCTCTGCAGGCTGCTGAAACCCAAGAAGCAAAGCCTCTGATCCGCTTCATTATTTTTGCAGCAGGGCGGTGTTGTGAGTAAGGAGAATGTCCTTCAAACTCCAGTTCCTGAGTACAAAACTCTGTGACAGTAAAAAGCATCCGCCCTGCTGAGATGTCCTTGAAGTCATGAAACCTTACCAGCAGTAATGGCTCTTTTATATAGACTTTAGTCATTGGGCACAGCACAGGTAAACAGTTATTTGATTAAGCCTTGTGCTGGTGCATTTCTCCTCTCATGCGAGCCATGATCTACCAGAGCCTCTGGCAGGTTTGTTAGAAACCACTGTTTTCCTTTTAAAATTCGTATTAAAACACATTCAAGGGTTAATTACTTTGCCCACGTGTCAGCTGGTTCACGGTCACTTGGTCACTTGGTCCTCATGACCCACAAAACAGTGGACCGGTTGGTTGCAGGGAGTTTTATTAATGTGATCCTATGTTATTGTTCTGTTTGTTTTGCTCTGGCTCCAAGATCCACATGGAACGAGGCCATGCGGGTTTTTACGATTCCAAGAAACCATTTATAGCTCGAGCTGTCTGAAGGCCTGGAACAAGAGGCCTCGGGATGCACAGATACAAACGTCAGCATGGTGCATACAGAGTCCCAGCTCAACATTTCAGAGCTTATCTAATCAAAGACTTTCATTCATACAGGTCTAATTTGTTGTGAATCATTTTATTATATGGTGAAAAGCTTCCTTTTGTATTTATATAACCTTTATAAGCCCTGATGTTAACTCACTGTCTCGAGACATGTGGTTTTTCATTACCAACACACTGTAACACCATATTATAAGTAAATGCAGTCAAACGACTAATTCCACTATAGTATGTACTCTGCAGAACCATATACATTAGTAAAACTGTTCAGGCTGTCTCAATGGGCAGAGGATAATGGCTTTAACAGGTACAGTAGTCATTCCACTGACAATCAACACTGAGAGAGGGTGTGAGTGTGAATGGGCCTGCAGCAACACTTGAGAGTGGTCTCCTTCTCAAATTGAATGAACCTTACACCAGCGTGTCAGTCTGAATATTCACTCTCATGATGTGTTGTACTAACTTACGTGACACTGGTGGTGACACTTCACTTGAGCTTGTATGTCAGAGATAAATGGGAATAAACGAGGGCTTGCTATTTGTCAAAAATCGTCATTTATTACTTTTTTCTTGATCATACTTCCATTAAAAAGTGACTTCGAAAATTGGTCTTAAAGTATCTGAGCTGCTAACACATGTCCTTGAAATTTGCCTCATAATGAATTTAAATACATAAAGATGAATAGAAATGAAGACTCTGAAATATAAAATATGCATCTAGTGCGATATCAAGTGCACAGCTCTAAATCCAAGCATACGAGACACAGTGAGCACACAGAGGCACAGTGACTCACACCACAGCCCAACACATCAGGCAAATAGTTTCACATGTTAGAAATTCTCCAGAAAAATAAGTCAACAAACTTTCCAAATGAGGCACCAAGCAGACGTCTGACTCCTCTCTAAGTGCATGCCAAGAATCAAATTTTTATCCTGTTCCTCACTGGTCAGAACAAAAAGGCTAAATCTAAGACTTCAGAGACACCCTGATGCTTGACATACAGCATCTAGATAGATGATACTAGCTCTGAGCGGAGTCAGTGATACACAGGTATCCTTGAACTCAGCATGTACGAGATCTCCTCTACACAAACAGACAGTCACAGCCTCTTCTCCTCCCCTAGAGCTCTATAATCTCCACCCTGTGCCTCAGTGCAGTAGTCATCTAACAGTACGGCCCTGGTATGTCTTGGATGCATAATGTGCAGCGAGAAACTGAGCCTGAGCAGTCCATCCAAAAAAGCACTCCGGCCTCTCCATTAGCTGGAAGAAAAGAAAAGAGTGGGAGGCTGTGTCGAGCTTCTATTCTGTTGTGCGCCATGAATCACAGAGAGCCAATGTTTGCTCAGCTCCACAGCCCAACCTACACACTCCCACAATTAACCTCCTGCCTGGAAATCCTGTCGCTCTGACGTGCGTGTGTGTGTGTGCGTGCGTTGACTTCCCAGACAAGGGCAATGTAAGAGAACATGACGACAAGCTGGTTTTTGCTTTAACAAAACCCTATTGTTAAAGAAATGTAACAGACCATGACATACTATTTTGGGGTTTTTCATTTAGATTAATTCCAAAATATGTTTTCACATCATCATGCAAGTCACCAAATCAGAGCACACAAATGTGAAAGATGTAAATATTTAAGAAAATGCTGTTTTTTGGCTCCAGAGGAAAGAAGAGGAAATCAAAAAAATACATAATTAAAATACATTTTTTCTTGCAGTAAGTTGATTTTAAAAGTCAGGTGAAATTACTTGCATCTGGAAATCCAGCCAGAAATAAGTATGTGAAATTAATGGAGCGCAACTGCATTCTGAAACTTTGAGCTTATTTAAAAAATAAACCAGATGCTCTTCACCTGCCTCCTCTGCTTCAGTGCTTCAATGCGATTAATCATTATATTTACATTTAATTTACATTATGCTAATGTGGTTATAAATAACGCTCATCATGATGCATTAATCAGAACAGGCTGGAATCAGTACAGTTTTCATCATGAACCTCAGTCCCTGTTTAATTTCACACCAGCCACACACTAATTCCACCACTCCAAATGTATCTGTTGAATCCTAGTGCCTTGCTCGAGAATATTTGGACAGTAATTTATCCCTTCTCCTCTTGGCTCTCATCTTACCTCATTGCCAAGCAGAGCAGAGACGCAGGCTTCGGAGGCATCACATATGGCTGTGAGATCATGACCCCCCTCCAGGGCAAGCACCAAGCGACCGCCTGCCAGACCCATCAGCTGCCTGGTCAGGTAGCCGAAGCCTGTACACACAGGAAATGGCAGAAAAGAGGAGGTTGAGATAGAGGGAGAGAGACAAGGGCAAGAGGAAAAGAATGAGACGGGGAGCACTGCTCTTCAAGCGCCGACTTCCTTTTTGGATATTGATCAAAGAAAAAAGAGTTTGAGCATGAATGAAGGAAGGGGTGACTGCATCAGAGATGAAGAGAGAGGGAGAGAGAGAGAGCACTGTGGATTTACTGGGGGCCAGAAAACAAGCCATAATATGAGCCAGGTTTAATTTTAATAAATGCGGCTTTGAGTTGCGGCTTGGTCGCAGCCTTTGATCTTTGTTTTTCAGGGGGAGGAGGGTGTATGAATATATGCATTCAGCCATACTTTCTTCTCCACTGAATTCTACCCATATCCCCTCTTCCTGCAATCCTCTCTAAACCACCCATATCAGCCCCTTCCCAACCAAGACTCCTGCTCTTATTTGAGATCTGCAGGATGGTTTTAGAAAAGCTCTTTGCTGGCACGCCAACGTCTCGATCTGAATACACAAAATAAACGCAAGACGTGTGTGCATTTGTGTGCGAGCCTGCCAGTCTGTTCTGCTATCAGAAATTGATGTCAGTTGCACAGGGACAATGGGACAAACTGCATATGAAATGAGATATAGGGTGTATTCATTAAAATGTGCATGCATGACCAAGTTCTCAAACATGAAACTGATATAAGAATTAGTATCTGCTGTGCATGACGAGTTTAAAAGAAAAACAGGATAGCTATGCTCAGCACTTACATTTGGCGGTCAGTTTGTATCCTCCCAGTGGTGGAGCGTGTCCATCTACTGCATCAAAGCCTGAAGATACCAGAACCACATCTGGGGCAAACTCGTTGGCAATAGGCATAACCACCGTCCTAGAGTAACCAACAGCAGAGAGATAACATAGTAAAAAAAACAGTGTTATTGTAGCCTGTTATCTTTCTATCTGACAGTTTGACTGACTGGCTGTCTCACTAAGGCCAGAAAGCAGAGGTAGAACAAAGATTCAGTGGAGAGCTTTGTGGTAAATGATGTTAAATGCTGTCACTCAGGCTGAGGGCCAGTCCCTCTGCTAACTTTATTCCACCATAGAGTCAGATCATTGTCAGGCAAGCCCATCGAATGGTCACACTAAATTACATACACAGATACTCTTGCAATAACAACTACCACATCACATTCAATACGCTGGCATAGTGACATGATTACCATGCAAAAAGTAAATTAAGAAAACGCTGCTTCAAAACCACTGAGCCTGATGACCAAAGTTTTCAAGATTTCGTGATATCAATTTTGGAAACTATCCGATCTGTGAATATAAACAGTGTTTTTTTCCAACCACCACATTTCCAATACATGTAATTACATCAAAGCCTGTGGAGCTTACAGCTGCACGTACAGGGTGATAAAGAGGTACCACAGCTGAAGAAATGAGAGCAACAGCTGATAAGAAACATGTTGTTGCTGATTGGCCTCTGATAAAACTTTACTTGGCGTCAAAATGATTTGACACTATTTTTCCGCTCTATAAACAAACCAAAACCAAAGCTGCCAGCAGCTGAATGTATAGTGAACTCTGTAGCCTCCGAGGGCTCAAAGAGGACAAATAGAAGACTTCTATGAAAATAGGGTATACATGGCTTCAGTGTGCTTACTGTTCCTCTGATGACTGGAGTATACGCAGAGATGATACGTGTCATTTTACAGCTTTTCTCTCCCTTTCATGGTTTTCTAAGAAAACATCCACCTAATGAGTTTGTATGTACAGACTGTGTGTGTGAGAGAAAATTACCATGTGCACTTTTTGAAGTGGAAAGTTTCAAAATTTGGAGGCAGTAATAAACTTAAAAATCCTTAAGTAGAAAGGAGAAACGGAAGGACAAATAAAAGTGCATGTGTGTTTACAGGCAGGATAATTCTAACACTGGATGATGGGTGGGGTGAGCGAAGGATGTTTGTGCACAACCTTCATCTAACACAGCTGGTACTGGGGAGGGAGTGCTCGTGTGCAATGTGTCATACACAGAAATCAAATCAACAGTACTGTGTAATGATTCACTGCACATTGTGGTTGGAAAATCCAGTTTGGTTTATATGGTGACACTGTTTGAAAAAAACAAAATCCTGCACAGTACAAATGTTTAATACTTAGACAGTTCTCCACAGAAAGATTCGATTAGATTGCAAAAAAACTCATTTGTTTTTTATTGATCAGATTTATTTTATGTTTTTAGGAAGATAGAGTAAAACTTTGTTTTATTAAACAATTTAATTAATTAAATTAAATCAAATGATCTGTGCACTACCTAAAGAAAAAAATAATTTCAGTATTACATAACTCTAAATTTGGCTTTATGTAAGTGTATCAGTAAACTGTGATGGATCACTGAACTACCCTACAAAACACAAGTTAGTGGACTTTGTATAAAAGTATAGTATTCTGGTTTAGTATGATTTAGTCTCACTTCAGTTCATAAATAGTTGGACTTCCCAGATGGCAAAACAAGTGGCTCTCTCTGATTTCACTGTGGGACCTCAGGTTAGACATAGGAATTTTTTTGGGGTCTGGGATATTTGGGCGAGCTGTGTTTTGGTGAGATCTGCGAGCGACAGAGTACCACAGGGTTCCGTCGTAGGTCCCCTCTACTTTGCAGACCTCAGGAACACGGTGTCGGTTTGCCGGCTGTGGGTGAGCAGCGTGCCCTGAACTCTGAGGCCACCGGTTTTTCCATCTCTTGTTCACCACCAAATTATAACCCTCAACTGTGCACACCACACCCCCCACCACAACACAACACTCATACGTACACACAGCTGTCTGAGGGAGAGGCGGGAGGTAGCATTAGGAGCTTTCTGGTAGTCCCAGACAGCAAGGATACGAGGAGCGCGTGCGTCACTGTGTGTTAGCGTGCATCTGGCAATATTTCAGAAGAAAACGTCATGCTAAGATTAAGGAGCTTGACTGAGAAAGACAGAGATACAGAGATGAAGAGGATGAAAGTTGGAAGGGATATACGGGTGGAGAGAGAACATGGACTAAAACTGAGTTAGTGAAGGAAAGAGGTGCAAATAAGTCAGAGTTGCAGTTGGTGTAGATGTGTCATCGAGCTTTAGGGCTGACAGCAGTCAACACCACAAATCTGTTCATGCAAAGATGTTACGGATAACTACACTATTAGATTAAATAAAACGACCACTCTGCTTAGGGTAGGCATTATTACGTTATTTAGCTTTATCGTATTTGTTAGACATTTTTCTTCCTCTGTCTCCACCTACCCACAAACGTCCACATACACACGCACACAGACTTGGCCCATTAACAATTGGGCCATAAAAGGCCCCACACTAAAGGGGGAAGATGGCCGCAGGCGCTCATTTGGGCTGACACACGACGCAAGAGGGAAACCTTGACCACCATGGGTACTTAAACCGCTGAAGCCTACCCTG
>OMNW01020972.1:3446-34006 GCA_900303245.1 Selene dorsalis
ACAGTATCAGAGGTGCTGCGTAGTTGGAGCATATACTGTTTGGTCCTAGTTAAGTATCAATGAGATAATATTCTGGGACGGAACTCAGAGTTCTGGTTTCACTTCAGCTCTCTAATGTCACTAAGAGCAAGAGGTGGCATTAATGTTAGTATTTAGTTGGAAGTACGGCCTCTCAGAGCCAGTGGCATGGTTACAGGCTTTCAGTCCTACCAAATCTAACCTTGAGTCAGATTAATGGTTTTCACACAGTCATCAGTCATCATCACTGGAACATCTGCAAACTTTTTGTTCAGCTCACATAATAGCAGCAGGAGGAGGAGTATACGTACGTGACTCTCCAACTAAAGGCAGCTTTGTGTTCTTCTTGGAGTAATACCAGCATTAATAAAACCACTATTGTGATGTTTCCACTGTGTTTGCCCGAAGGTGTTGTCTTGGGCGAATTAGATGCAGTTCTTGTGATACATAGTTTGCCCAAAAACTTTTAGTGAATTCTGCAGTGTCATTGTCCTCCTTTTCCACAGAAGACCTCATGTCCTCCAGGAACAGGCAGATATAGGCAATATGTTAAGCTCAGGGGTTTAGGTTGCAGGTCATTTCCCAGTGGGATCAGCCGGCTCCTGCAGAGCGTTTGTGATAAGAGTGGATACTGGAAGCTATGTAAACCTTGTTAAGCTGCCCTTCCCCTGTGTGCAGGGGGGTAATCCTAAACACCTGGGCTAGTTGACTGGGATTCGGTGGGATTAGGGCCTCCATTGAGGCAAACCAGATCATAGTTCTGGTTAAATCCATTTCCATTCTTATCTTTTCACATTCTCTGCTTTTTATAATTCAAACTCAGTGCAGCAGTTTCACAACAGTTCACTTTCATACGGAGCTATTTTATCTCCATCTCTATCAGATATTCAGGGTGATAAGTGGCAGCCAGGTGTCAGGAATTTGGCTTTCTTGTCTGGTTGAAGTTCACGCTGCACATTACATGTTAAAACTGAGAATTAGCTAGTCACTTTGCTCCAGTCTGGAGTATGTTACCAAGAGGATGAATCACGTTGGCTTTTGTCATGCGCTGACTTCTCATGCGCTGCGCCAAGATTAACGTTTTTGTGTTGGTGAAATATTTCTACAGATATTGTGTGGACTGACACAAAGTTCAGTTCCCTTTAGTAAGAATTGTCTCAAATTGCTTGTAGTGCCACCATCAAAATTTGTGCGATGTGTTTTGACAAGATGCTTTCAAAATGAATGACCCAAAATCAATCAGTCTCAGTCGTACTCTGTTGATGCTGTAATCTTATTTTCATTTTAGCCCAACAAATTTCAGCGCTAGCGTTTTTTTCCCATAACTATTTCCTGGGCATGTTTGCATGAAATGATGGAAAACGAAGGGAGTGAAAACATTTAACAAAGGTGCCCGATTAGACGTGGGAAGACAGGGATGTTTAACCCATTGTTGTTCAACCTTTCTTGTTTTAATAGTTGTTATTTAGGCTCCTAGATCTTCTAGATCACCATGAGCCTTTTTTTTAAGAGCCATGTGTTGAGTTGATCGGTTAAAGGTCAATACAGCTCAATCCATAAGTGGTTATTTATTTATGTTCACAAACAAGAGGCTGTTCATCATCTGGGATCAATGATCAATTGTGTGTGTTTATTAATTTACAGAGAAAACATTTCAATGATCAATTTAAATCAAATTAAACGACATGATTCATACAAGTCACCATATTAATTTCTACTTCTGTCTCTCTGAATTTGGTCTTTCAGTCAGAGTGGTCAAATGTTAGCACAATCAATTACATGGTGTTTGACATTCAGAAAATCAGCTGTTATTTCTGGTATTTACGTGACACTCGTATCAAAGCAGTTTCAGCTCCATCAACTAACCACCCCCCTCCCTACCTCCCTCTCTCTTTCCTTCTTTGTAGATGTGGACGAGTGTGCAGAGGCGCTTGACAACTGCAGCATCGATGCCATCTGCCAGAACACCCTGAAGTCATACAAATGTATCTGCAAGTCGGGCTATAAAGGGGATGGCAAACATTGTGAAGGTAAAAGCCTGATTGGATTAATGTGCTCGTTTTCACCTGTGGTTGGAGGCACAGACTTTCTGTTCTTTTCTGTGGGAGCAGGATTTTTACAGTACAATACAAGTAGCAGCCACATTTCTCATGTTGATTTGCTGTATCTCTGTGAACGTATAAACCCTCTGGGCCAGTGACAGGCTTGATAAGAGCTTCTGTCTCACTCAACATAACTCATTAGCTTTAAGACTCTCCTGAAGAGGGAGGAGAGATGAGAGTGAGCGGCGGACAGAGGGAGAGGGGAGAGCCAGGTGCAGAGTTCCCCTTTGTGACAAGATGAAATGAAGCAGTAAATTTCCTGCACATGTTAGAGGAGAGAATTAAGATAGCGGCTGAAACGGCAGGCCCTGCCAAGCAGTCGGGGATATTTCCACAGCCAGAGGCAGGCCTCATAGACCGTCAGACACAAGTCTGTTTTTCTAGCCGTTTCAATGTACCCAAAGCCTTGGGATCATTATATCCCACAATTTTTATTAGTATTATTACAGAACCATATTTCACAATGTCATTTCTTTCCTTACTATTATTATTCTTTCATTTACTTGACCGAGTGTTTTTCATGGCCTTCTGCCTGTGGGTTATAAAAAGTTTGCTTTATTGAATCTGTTGTAAAATATGTGCAAGGTTGGCTTTCCATTGAACTGAAGGTCAGCTGATGGTTCCTCAAGGTTGATATGCTTGGTTTTGAAAAAAAGAAAAAATAAGACTCAAAAGCAACACTGATAAAAGAAGAAATAAATAGAAAAGTGTTTAAGTAACTGGTGGTCAGAGAGAGCGCTGTTTGACTGTCTGTCGAAATTATCCACGCACAGAAAGTCCTGTGTGCACCAGGCTGGTATGTTTTAGTGTTGAACAGGGACGGCACGAAGCATGAAGACAGTGAAAAAAAAGAACATGTTCTCATGTTTCCAACTTGTGTGGAGCCGTCATGCTTCAGTAACCTTCGTGTCTGTGCAGTTTATGGTTCAGATTAGAGTTTTAACTTTAAGTGATTGATCTCAAAAGCTTTGTTCTGTGTGGCTGTTGCCAATAATCTGTCCATGAGGGGAAGCAGGATGTTGTCCCCAGATGGGACCATCTCCATTTGTCCTCCACTGGTCAGGTTTTTATAATTTGTGCAGGTAAGATTTTGAGGGGCTTTACTGAAGGTTGGATTTATTTTCATTTTAACAACTTCATACATTTGATTTGAGGTCATTTCCACCATCTCCTCTTGTTTTTCACAGTGGTTTTTATTATTTTGTTTTTTTTGTTTTTAAAACATGTGTTATCTATTGATGCTTCACAAATGAATGATGTGATTTTATAGGAGGGTGGTGGCACAAAAAACTATTGATTCTCAGCTTTTGTGATTTAGTTCACACAAGAGGGTCAATGACAATGCCTCATCCCTGAAAAAGTTTGACATGATGTGTTTTATGAGATATTTGTTATTATCATAAACCTGACCACTAGACAGACACATACACACTAGTTGATATATAGGAATAAAACTTAAGAGCTACTGGAAGAGGATCACGTTTACATTAACGTGGCTGCGTCTTTCTCAGGTTCAGAGTGGAGAGGGGAAGTGATGAGTGATTGTGTGCTGTAATCGGGGAATGACAGAGCTGTGTGGGAAGCGGAGAGGCCGGGAGCAGCAGAGTGTTTCTTTGTTGCAGTCCCATCCCTCTGCTGTCAAGTCCAATTAAGCCTTGAGTGAGGCAGCCTCAAAGAGGAGCTGAACATCCAGGATCATCGGCCCTAAATGGGCCAGTAAGTGCTGAGTGGTAGTGTGCTGTGTTCTCAATCCACCTTGTCTAGGTCTCCTCAGTATGGGCCCCGCAACCATCATCATAACCATAACAGACAACTCCACTCTGACTGTCATGCCAATCTGCAATCTCTCTGTATCCTCCTCCCTCTGATTCCTCGTTCATGTGTCATATTTCTTCAGCTTCAGCTACTTCTTCAGCTATTTGACTTCTTATTAAGTATTGGCCGCCAAACAGTCTGTAATGTCGGCGATGTCAGTGCTAAATTAATGGAAATTCCTCTCTGATGACATACATCACATGAAGAAGTTAAATTTTCACTACCAAATTTATTTCCTTTTTTACCTTTAAATGCCCAGGGATGTTGATTTATAATAATTATGACATTATTTTATTCCACCACTGACTTAATTCTCTGCTTCATGGCAGAAAAGTGCCCACACCGGACAAAATGCTGTTTAAGATGCTTTTATTTCCTGCCAACAATGAAATTCCTGGGGGAAAAAGCAACATCTTGGCATGAAGGTGGTCAAATTTAGAACAATAAATACAGCATAAAATGTTGGCTATCAGCGTTACGCTTTAAAAACAAAGCAATCTAAGTCAAGCTCTGGCTTATACCCAGGCTAGAGGTGAACCTACTAATTACCAAAGCTGTTGTCAGATCCCCTGTTTACCTCCTAAGTGCCTTTGAGACTGAGCAAAACAGATTTAATTTCTCTAAAACTGAACCAAATGGCTTCACTATGCTCAGGTTTAAAGGGAATAGTCTGACATAGGGTTCGATGAGAAGATCAATAGCACTCTCAAGACTTAAAGTTAAGAAGCTATAGTCAGAGTCTGGTTTCCTTAATTCAGCAGCAAGACTAGAAACGTCAAGCAAAAGATTCAGTTTATTGGATCTGTGTGTATGTAGGTGCATTTTGATAGAGCCAGTGTATGTAATTTCCATTTTTTTTTTCAGTCTTCATGCTAAGCTAAGATAACCAGCTGATGGTGGTAGCTTCATATTTAACACTGGCATATGTAAGTGTCATATTAAGTTTCTCCACCGACTGACTGATGAAGTGTATTTTCCACACAATCTCCAGCAGTTCCTTTAAAGGCTGAATCACGATTGTTTGAAGTTGCCGAAATACCGTTCTCATTGTTGTGTGTCGTCTCTCTGCAGATGTCGATGAGTGTGCGACTGACTACAACGGCGGCTGTGTCCACGAGTGTATTAACATCCCAGGAAATTACAGGTGCACATGCTATGATGGCTTCCGCTTGGCTCATGATGGGCACAATTGTCTAGGTGAGTATACGATACTGATGCTTTTTTTAACCGTGCGAGTAAGTGTGTGTGTGTGTGTATGAGCATGCAGCTGGGTTAATTATGCAGGAGAATGTTGTTATATAAAGGGTTTTTGTCAGGAGAACACATACATTAAACAGCATGTGTCAAAATTCAAACTCAAGCTGACATAACCCATGTGGCTGCATAAATTCCTCGCTCCACATGTCTCCCATCACATCATGGATGGTAATATATGTTTAGGAGCTGAATTGAGCTCTTATTAGCCGGCTGCATCAGATATTAGCCATTTTCTTGTTTCACATGTAGTCTTCCAAATGTGTTTTCATAAAAGGAAAAAGGAGAACCTTTTTTTTTTTTTTTTGGTAATAACACTGAGGAAAAGAGGTGAATTTATGAAGAGCTTGACCCTGAGCTGGGAGCTCGGAGCGAGCCATCAGCAGACGGTACTTTCCCATGGTTTAATATTTCACCAGTGTGCCATTCATATTAGGCTCGCAGAGAACGTATTACACTTAAAAGGTTATGAAATGAAAGGAAAAAATCAGTGCTCTTCCTGCTGCTGGGAGTTGCTAAACACATCATCCACCCCCACCCACCACCATCTTCCTATCTTGCTCCTTCTCCCC
Organism: Selene dorsalis; assembly: GCA_900303245.1. Lineage (NCBI taxonomy): Eukaryota > Metazoa > Chordata > Actinopteri > Carangiformes > Carangidae > Selene > Selene dorsalis. Next base: position 9,208 of record OMNW01020972.1, read on the forward strand.
CATCCACCCACCTTTAAATTCCTTTTGTTTTGTTATGAAACCCCTGAAGTCAGAGCTCATGCTGCTCCTCGGAAATCATCTCCCTCTTGGTTACAATCCCAGCGTGAATGCGTTTCACTTGATACTGAAATCCGGCTCGCCCTGGTTGCTGCTGCCATAGTGGAGAGTAACAGGCGGTTTTGCTACAGCAGATATCGCATTCATGTGAAGTGATGACAGAAAAACTTATCGGCACTTAGCAACGATTCACTGAGAAAAGGCCTTTTACATGCGGGCGAACAAGGCAACACACTCCTATCAGTCCCACATTCACTTGATGAACTGCATGTAATGCTGGGATTAAAGTACAGAGGAATGGAAAACACTCCCAACTCCAGATCGATAGTGAACACCTGTCCTGACATGTCAGTGTCCCCGTGTCTTTGATTCTCTTTCTTTTCATTCTTGCTGTATTTGTGTCTTTTTCTCCTCTTCACCTTTCCTCGGCTCTTTCTTTCTTCCTCGCTCTTGCTCGCCGCATCAGTGTAAAGCAGGGCTATTTTCCAAACCATTTAGCAACAGCGTTCTGTTGTGCGTGGATCATTTGCTTTACCGTGGATCAGCTCCTGCCTTGCATGCAGGTGTGTAATCGCAATATATGGTTGTGTGGCTGCTGCTGTTGCATCAAACCGAGTTGCATCCATTGATCCTTTTTGATATAATCTGTCAAAGTGAAACACACACAATCAAAGAGAGAGCTGTTTTCTTCTTTTGCCATGTTTTATTTTAAACCACAAACAACCTGTATGCAAGAGGGCAGATCTGTCTCAGAAGTATATTTCTGTAAAGACGTCCATCCAGGTAATTATTAGATCAGCAACTATTTTTTTCAGTTTCAGCACAGCGCACGGGGCATAATGATGCACTAAATGGTACATATGCAGCTGTCAAGTACAAATCCAACTGGTGCCCTGAGACCCCGCTCTGGCCGTCTAAATCCTCAGCACAAACACAAGTGAGGAGTGGAAGAGGCAGAGCCAAGGTTTCATGTTAATGCCCAGCTTCCTCTTCCAGGTTTAAGCTCCTTTTTGGCCCCTGAGAAAAGATTATTCCCCTCGGTCCCCAAGAAGAGAGCCTAAAAAGGCTGGTTCCCAGACAAGGTCAAACCCTCAGAGCCCCTTATAGACCAGATGCGCCCAAGGCAGTGGAGGAGGAGACATTCACCTGATCCTTAAAAGTTCATGCTGAGTTTAGAGTCTGAGATCTTTAAGGTGCTTCTCTTTGGTTTTACTACGTGTTGTTTTTCCATAAACCTCCAGTTATTTTATTTTATTTCCTATTCCTTCCGTGCTAATGTTGCAGTATAAATTGTCAGTGCATAACGTTACTTCCTGCTTTCAGCCTCTTGTGTGGCTTTTCTTTAGCCCGTAGGCACCCATGTTAGGGGTGGGGGTTATCAGCCAGGGGACTCGCGCACATGCATCCCCGCCGATGTCTTCTTTTGTTTGTTCGCTGTCGCACGTGCCACACGGCTCCTTGTAATTGGATGTGTTGGCAGCATAATGACATTGGGTGGTGGCAGAAGGCGGCAGAGCGTGAAGCAGAACGCTGCCTCTGCGCTGCGTGCCTCGCCGGGGACGCTCTGGTTTCTGAGGTCTCCCCATGTCTGCCCCAAATCCCACAACGATGTCAGGAAGTCAGCAAGGTGGAAGCAATGCAATATCACAGCACACTGCTCCTGCCTGCGCAGAGTGAGATGTCACTCACTGTATAATTTACCTCGCGGGGAGCTATTGTACCCTCACAAAACTCACACTGAGGAGAAGAAGTGAAGCATATAAGAACTTGATTACATCTTTTATAACTTTCATTACCATTATCTGGTAGAGGTGAGGAAGGGGTGCTATTTAATCACCACCACACCTCTTTCATGGCGCGGCTGTAAAGGATTTTTCAAGGCTTAGGAAAAACAGAGGAATCAATGTCAATTTAATCCAAAACACACATCCTCTTTACAATGAAAACCAGATGCAGGAAGGCTATTAGTTCCCCACTGTAGCACCACCGTCCCCACATTTATGACCTATGTGTTTTGGTTGAGGTCCGACAGAAACCCAAATACCCTCTTATCATTGCTAGTTCGTTAAATTCTCTGAAGTATCTTAATATCATAAGCATCTGCGCAAACATTCCCAATCCTTGTAACCACAAATCACAACATTTCACTTCTATTTGGAGCGAAACGGCACACAAAAAAAGATTTTTCTTTTGCTCCCATAAAGTGGAAATGCCACAATCTCGTGCAGTTTTGAAAGTGACTCTGCGGAGGAAACAAAGGCAGGAATGAAATGGACATTACAGATGTTCCACAGAGCACCACCACACTGTAGCAGATCATCTTTTGTCATTGCATTGTTTGCTCATGTAATGTCATTCATTCATCACATGTTGCTCCATATTGCCAGAGAACTGCTTTGAGGCTCCACACACAACACAACACATACACACGCTTAAGACCATGTCCCTTTGATTTCTATTGACCAGCACTTGATTTGGTTTCTATTGATTCAGCAGAGCTCAATTCCCTGTGCAATTTATAGGGAAATAAATGCCCTTTTTCTTTAACCTTCCCCAAAGACGTAACATGATCTATAACACAAAAGTAATGTCATTACAGCTTTGAAATGGGCTTTTGAAGACCAGCTCCTAAGGAGCAACTAAGAAAAGGTTACATCAGTTAACACTATTTTGTTAATGGATGTAATTTTGTAGAAATGTTTCTCTCTCTTTTCTTTTCTTTTTTTCTTTTTTCTTTTGGCCAATCACGTTGAGAGCGTCCCTCAGAATCTCTGATAAAGCTTTATCTGTCATCTGCTGCTTGTTGAGTTGAGTTGTCGCCTGGCAGCAGCGCCTGCATCCCAGCTCTCGTAGTCCTTTGGGGTCATGTTGCAAGGTTGGCTAATCAAACAGGAGGTTTCAGACTGATGTATTATTGACCTGGTTCTGATGGGAAAAAGTAGTCATCAAAGAGCGTCATGCTGATACACTCTGCAGCCTTTTAAATGCATTCCTTTTAAGTGCATTGGCTGCTCTTCCAAGGCGGCGATGATAACCTCCGCACCCCTCACTTCAGGAGAAAATGTTTGATTCTAGCCTGGATGATCTGCGTTAAACCACCACCTTTTAACTCCTGAATATGTAGGATTTAGTCAAGGCAATAATGATCTGGTTAACTCCTCTTCCATTATGCCCCGAGGGCTTTGGGATAGTACAGACACTGCCGGGGCTTAGCACTAACCCTCTTCACTTCCCTGCTGCAGATGCAAACGCTCTGCACTCTCCCCAGTGAGCAGTCACCTCTGCTTTTGTTGTGACATGCATGGATCTGGTTTAGGACCAGGAGTCTCTCCACAGTTCAGAGGAGAGGAGCTGGAGTGATGAGTTTAAGGGTGGATTTGAGATTGGTGCATTAGCTGACTTCTGAAGACTATATCAACACACCCTAGCTCTCTCCACCTCTCCCAGGATTGTTCAGTCCCATGCACCATGAAATGAACAATTCCAGCTGAACCCATTGGCAGAGCTTTGGGGGGAAACTCAAGCCTGAGATTGGGTTTAGGGATGTAAGCATGCAGCAGACTGGGAGCCGTCAGACGTCAGCACAGGGCCTCTTGTCTCCTTGGCATAAGGCTGCCCACCCAAACACTTATCCTGGGGTTTTGTTTTTAAAATACTTCCAGACTTGTTTTGGAGGAACCAGTTAGCATGATCTTAGCTCATAGTTTTTCATTTAGGAAAGAACTCAGCGAGAGATTGGACGTGGAGTCGAAGTCTGTGCTTATTTACCAAAATGGTTACCTGGGAGACCGGCCCAAAGTTGAAAAAGTCTGAGTCCAATCAAAGTTGTATTTGCTTTGTTTATGTAATAGCATAAAAATCAAGCCTCACTGCTGATTTAACAATGAAATTCTACAGTAAACAGAGATTTTATTCTTGTTTGCTTTGCAGATGTGAATCAGATATCTGCTTTAGACACAGTGTGTCAGGCAGACGGGAAGCACTGGAACTAATAAATTGTTCACAGCTAAATGCTGTAGGTATTAATCCACCGGCTTTCCAACTGTCATTCACACTTGTACACATGATTTAGGAGAGTGTGTGTTCTGCAGATGAAAGTCCTGGACATATCATCATATATCACTTTATACAGGCTCAGCTGACAGGTTGAACATTTGTTAACACATTGCCGGTTTCAGCGTCCAAGCACTCTGGGGAGGATGTTCTCTTGGGCCGGATTCAAACCTGCCGCTGATGAGTTGAAAAATCACTGTCAGAGTGAGTGAGAGAGAGAGAGAGAGAGAGAACGTCCTGTAATCCGGTTTGTAATAAGAAAGGATCTTGTTTTAATTGACGCTGGCTGTGAGTGTGCCTCTCCCTTCTCACTGATGCACAGTGAAGCCAAGCTGGTGCCTGTTCATCTGCCAGAACAACACGGTCGGCCCCTGCCGTCCCCCAGCTGTTTTGCTGCCCGTCGCTGCACATGGCTCCGATTTGCTGCCTTATTAAAGAGTGTGCGCCTCCTCAACTCCTGTAAATGAAATGCCCAAAGAGGCCAGAGTCCGTCCACTCACCTCTTTGTCTCTGGCCCTGTCTAGACACAGAGCTGTCTGATGTAGACAGAAGCCAGCCCGTGGGATTGATGCGTGGACAGCTTTGATGACGGACAGCAGGAGTTTTTCATACCTTCCTTAGGCCAATAAATGCACCTAAAGTTGCTCAACCTTTTTTTTTTTTTAAAGAAGAGCAGTTTAGCTTTTCTCCAAAATAAGTGTTCAGGAGTTTCTGTAAGGCAACCACCGTGTTTACATGGCTCTAAAGCTCTGCGCAAGGCCAAATGTTATATATACAGTCAAGGCTATCTGAGAAACCAGCGGACATGGCCTCTGCAAACACAACCAATCTCTTAATCTCTCTCCGTTTGAACCTTCCCTTTTGCCTTCGTCTCCTCGGGTAAAGCAGGGATAGAGCAGAGACATGTCTCATTTTTCAGAAGTGAGGCAGCCCTTTTAACTTGATTAAGACTTTTTTTTCCGTCCTCTCAAGAGAATTTTTAAAAAATGTTTTAAGTCCAAATAACATGAGCACTTCTCCTGGCCATGCCAGAACCCCTTTCCGCTTGGAAATATTTGCTTTGGACGCCAGCCTTGCCCAGCACACAACACAGGCAATTATGGGAGCTATTTAAACAGGAGAGATCTACTGACAGGCGACGCCTCATTTGAAGGGATGAAGGAATCAGGAAATGAAACCTTCATTGATGCGCTGAGGGTATGGAAAGAGAATTCCCAGAGGTCCTCTGAGGCGGGTTGCATATCTCATGGGCATTTTGTACCTCTGTCGAGGACTGTTGTATTTGTGTAGCCCTTACATGTTTGAATTTTTTGGGATCTGTGTGTGTGTGTGAGAGAGAGAAGGACAGGGACAGGTTGACTTTATGCATCTCTGAGGATGTTTTTCCAAATAAGTTGTGGAGTTTGTGTTTTTTTCTGTGCCTGTTAACAGTTTATCAGCAAAGGTGCAGCTGTAGGTTGCTGGCAGCTTTCATCAGCTCACAGGTCTCTTCTCTGCCACTGCCACTTTCATGATAGAGAGATGAGACCATGAGGTCAACCTGCAAGCAGCCACACAGCTGAATGAAAGCCTGACAAGCATTTTTTTCCCCAACACTGTTCTCCCTTTACTGTGACTTTAAGTCTAAATGTTAACTTTTTTTCTTTTTTTTTCTGTGCGCTTCTTCAACTGGCTGCAGAGTGATGCCTTACCCGGTCGACCTCAACTGACACGACACATTGTTTTTAGAGGGAAGAGACAGTTTTGCAAATGGAATGTGAGAACAGGAGAGAGGACTTGGCAAGCTGACGAAGGTCATGAGTCCTACCTGCCAGTGACCTACTTATCAGACCCAGAGGTTTCTGTCTAATCAGGTGCCACTTTGCATCCCCAGTGTGTGTGTGTGTGTGTGTTTGTGCATTTGGTGAATCCATGTCGCTCCAAACTTCTGTGTGGAAAAAGAAGAAAGAAGAAGACAGAGTGAAGTTAAACTTCTAGTGTTGCTGGGCTGAGAATTCCCCAGAAAGGAAACTTAATCTAGAGGCCTTCTCAGACTGGACAAATAGACAGTAAATTAGTTTCGCATGACGGTTTATTAAAAAAAAAAAAAAAAAAAGTCTTGTGTATACAGCAGATTATTGATGCATCGAGCAGAGGGATGGATAAGGTTCCAGTGTGGTCAGTTGTGAGGGACAGAGCCCAGGTCTCTGGGGGAAGAGGGAAGGAAAGCCACAGCGCAGTCACGCACAGCAGAGGCTGGGGCTGCTTGGAGCTGTGCAGCATGCCAAACATACAGAAGCAGCAGAAAATAAATGACATTGTGCAACATCTTTCATTTTTTGAAAATCAACACATATAGATCAGGAGATTACCAGATGTTCCTCTGCTGCTCATTTGCTTCGTTTGTGGAGTCACAGAGTGAGTTGGAAACAGAAAAGTTTGGTGTCAGCGGACACCTGGAGTCAGCGGCTGTCCTCAGTGGTCAGTTTCTCTTTCTTTCCCTGTAGCAGATTGAGGCTTCGGGATTCCTATATGGTTGCTTGTCACCCCCCACCCCCAAGTCCCAAGTCCCATACTCTCCCCTCTTGCCTTCCTCATCCTACTTCCTCCCTCTCCCTCTCCCTGCATTCCTGCCGTCACGGGGCTGACAGACACTCGTCATCAGCAGGTACTCTGACCCAGGTGGATCAGGTTTCCCACTTGCCAGGGGATTGTGCTGCATGAGCGTTTTTATGGCTTAGTGCTGCACATTTGGAGGTTTTCAGTGCAACTCTGGTGTGCTGCCATGGCTGATAACCACTAAGACAGACATGGCCTTCTAAGACAGCTTAAGACAAGCTCCTCTGGCTTTTCATAATATCCAAACACCCTGTGTTTTTGGTTAGTATGACATTTATAATCAAACCACAACCTCAAACACAGCCTGGCCTGAGTCAAAACATGAGTTGATGTGAATAAAAAAATCTTTTTTTTTTTTTTTAATGAAGTACATTTTCAAAAAAATAATCAATTTTCGTAATGGAGAGGGAAAGATGAGGACTGTTTCTGTTTTTTTCAGTCAGACAGTAAAAAAAAATGGAGCAAATCTTAATTTATATTCTCACAGGAATTCAATTTTAAATGCTTGTTACACAAACTAAATAGAGCCATTTTTTAGTCATGTGGCATTACTGATGGTGAGGTTTGTCGTCTGGTCCAACATTCACCCACTCTGAAGTATCTCAATGATAAAATGATTACAACACGATAAACTGGATGGCCACGAAATCCCCAAATGATGAATCTTAAGGACTTTAGTGGTCTTCTGTCTTTTTCCTCCAGTGCCACAATGAGGTTGATGTTTGTGGTTACAACCCAAATGTCTCAACCACTATTTGATAGATTGCTGTGAAATTTGGAGTCTTGTGCTCATATGCACAACGGGGTGAATTTCACAAACTTCTGTCCTCCTCTAACATCCCATGTTGTGCCATCACCAGAACTGCCATGCTAATAATAACATTTCTATTGACTTAAGCTCTACTTTGAGCTGGTAAACACTGAGCACTAACACACTGGCATTGATAATTGTGAGGCGATGTTAGCATTTCTGTTGACTCTGTGTTTTTTAAAAGATGTTTTGTTAAGAATCAATGAAAAATGTCACCTGTGCTGTTTGTGCAAAAGCTTTACTTTATGTTCCTTGACCTGATCACATCCTCTGTACTTAGCAGGTTATGTTTACATTTTAGTTAAACACAACATAACAGCCTTTCTGTATTCCATGGCTTATTGTGATTTACAGCTGCTTATTCATTGAATGGGTCATGATTTGATCCACAGACAACCTTCAGACAAACGGTAATCTGTGTAGCATGTTTCATTTTTTTTTCATGTCTTGAAGTGATCTTATTAATTTTGAATTGTGCGTCTGTCTCCTGGCAGATGTGGATGAGTGCTCAGAGGGCAACGGTGGGTGCCAACAGATTTGTGTCAACATGATGGGCAGCTACGAGTGCCGCTGCAGAGAAGGATTCCTCCTGAGTGACAACCAGCATACCTGTATCCAAAGGCCTAAAGGTTAATCACACACATACACACACACGCATACACACACACCTGTGATTTATGTGAGCATGTTGTTTGGTGTCGATGATTTGATTTGACTTCAGGTTGGATTTTACTGAATGTGACATAAGCTCGTTGTTTTGAAGTTATATGCGGATGTTCAGGTCCAGGCATTTATTGAATAATATGATGAGTTAGTGCAGATGCACAGTCAGAGTGGGATCCGCCCTAACAGGCCTAAATAAAAGGTGAGTGAAGGTAAGTGTCTCCAGACTGTGGGGAATAAAAAAGAAGAAGAGAGGGATAAATCTCTCTTTGTTTTCCACCCACTCTTTTTTTTTAAATTGAACCAATCTAGAGCTTGGCAGCATTTTAAGGTATCGTGGTATGAGAGGGGCCTGCGGGGGACTGTAAGCAGAGAAAACAATTAAAGGTGTAGCCGCAGGCAGACACACCTTTTGTTTTTAGAGCATTCCTGTGGGACGGGGACGTGACAGAAGAAAGTACAGAGCCAACCTGCTCTGAGCCTGACTCATCAGACACCCGAGCACCGCGCGGACATGCATGCCATCATAACGTCATAGCTGTCATCTAAATTTTGCATACTGCCTTGTAGCAATTTTCTTCAGTGGAATGAATTTTACAAGTGAATAAAACAGCGGTGCAGTGGTTTAGATCGTGACAAATCCACTCTAGTATTTTATAAATTGCACAAAATTATATATTTATGTCAGTGAAAGAAAAAAGAAAAAAAAGATTTGAGTTTCTCAGGTTTTTTGTATCAGAAAATAACAAGACACGAAAATGCATTTTCGTTTACATGGCTCCGCAGCGTACTCTGCCTCTGTGCTTTGTTCGGTAGATTTCTTCAGATCACAGAAAATGAACAGCTGCTCTCGCTATCACAAAGCACATTTATTTAAGGAGTAATTATCCAGCTGTCCTCAGATTCCTCAGCTCCAACAGTTCGGACTGGGACTGTGTTGCAGATCTCTCTGGTTCCTTGGGGCCCTGACAGCATGTACTGTGGGGTTCATGTGTGTCTTCATCTTTACCCTGCCCCCCCCTCCATCTTTTGTAAGATAACTCGTGCTGTTAGTCATTAGACCGTGATGTTCCTTGAGTCCCCTGGATGGTGAACCGAGGATCTTGGAAGTCGGGTTTATGAGATCAGTCTGGCCTAGTGAACTGTCAATGTTTACATTTCATAAACGCTGTGTTATTTGAGTGGAGTGAAAAGCTGGATCATGTGTTTCAAAGCAACACAACTAGATCAGTGGTGTCAGAGGCAGAATGCAAGCACCAGTCTGGTCTTACCAAACTCCCCGTGTCTCTCTTTCACTTCCTCTCCTGTTGTTGATAAATGCCCTTGGTTCCTGTTAATCTTCCACGTTCATATTAATTTTGTCTTTATTGCTTCCAGATGAGGCCGATTTGGATCAAGGGATTTTACAGCAGCCATCAATTTATAAACTTCCTTCACTCATCCGATAGCCGCCCTGTCATTGTATCATTTTTTTGAAAGGCTAACAGACAGAACAACTACTCATCTGCTTATTATTACTGCTCTTATTACAGCCTGTGTCTGGAAGAAAATGGAAGTGGTGAGGAAGTGGCTTAGCTAGGTTATTGGACAATAAGCCTGCAGAGCTGTTGCAAACACCACTCCCCTCACTTACTGAAAAATCATACCCAGGTACCTTTGGAAAAAAAAAAAAGAAAAATCATTGAGAAAATTAAAACTGATCTAATCTGACAGCCAAGTCGCTTTAAATGCAACCCTCCATTCATTCTGCCCGCTCTCTTCTTAAAGAGCAAAGCCTGGGGTGCAGTTTGCTTATGAGCTTTATTGTTCTCATTAAAAAGACATCAGCTTTCCATTTCTTTCATTAATGGGTCAGGTGTTCCCTGGGCAACTACCGTGAGTCTTCCTGGGGACGACAGAGAGCTGGTCACTGCAGTGCCTGGCGCTGCCAGTCTGTTTCCCCTGCTGGTAGGAAGCCCTTGTTAGCAGTGAGCCTGTGCCAATTAGGCAGCAGGGGTCTGCCAGGCTCTCAGCTAATGACAAGGCTGCTGCTGCTGCTGCTGCTGCTGGCCTGTCTCTTATTAGACCTGCCCCTGCCCCCCTGAACAGGAATAACTACGGCCAAATGAAGGCTCCATCGTCTAGCTGGCCAAAATGTAACAGTTCATTTATTCTCCCCAAACATTTCTCCCAGTCAAGAAATGAAGCCTTTGAAAGGCCAGCCAAGGTGCTTAGTGGTTGATAGGAATGCCATTTAGGTCAAGAAAGGTTCCACTGCTTTGCGTTTGATTTATTGTCTCTTTTATATAGGAGGATAACAGGAACGTATGTGTGCGAGAGATCCAGCACAGTGGAACTCAGATACTTCAGGCCCAGTCAACCCACACGTCCATAATTTTAGTCCTCTACATTTCTGAATATCCGGTAGGGTAATTACCTTAAGTGTGCACTGACGGGCTGTTACGTAAGTCACGTATGCAAACTAAAGTATTCAGTCAATTTGTCTTCAGCTCAGACAACACCAAGTGTAATTTTGTGATCTGAAAGTGGAACCGTGAGCTGCGTAGAAGTCACCGACATGACCACAGCGCGAGGTAAAGAAGGAGGTGTAACTTTGTGAGGAAAACTGTGGATATCAGCGAAGGTTCACACCCGTCTGCTTCCTGTTGATTACATAACAGTCTGAAGCTCTCTGCAGAGAACTTTGATTACTTGAGCCCTGAAGCCACACTGTCACCTTTCACTGCAGGCGCAAATCTGTTGATAGACTGCACCGCACTCAAGTCCCCAAAGTGCAAATTACAAACCAGTGAATATAAATTAAGTGAAGAAATCAAGATAGAAGGAAATCTATCATACAAAGCAACTAACATCATGTCAAATGTTGACGTGCGAAAATGACACGTCGATCAGATGGTTAGTTTGCAACTATAGGGATAATCGGATCAATCGTTTTGAACATGAATCCCACACATGATGTTTTCAGCTTCCCTTTTTTTAGAAATTATAAGTAATATAACAATTTCCTGTAAAAGTCTGCCTCGTTGCTCTTTATCAGCCACCTGGCCGAGGATGTAAGTGGAGCTTTCTTCTGTACAGTAGGACTTGTCTTTCCAGGAAATGTTTACTTTGTCAATGAAAACCTCTTCCTGTGTTTACAACTTTCATTAGTTTCCCAAAGGGGTTGTTACCCGTCGCACAGCTAATCTCTTCTCTGTCTCTCTCAATCTCTCTTTCTCAATTTCGAATATGAACACAGTGGACATGATGGACGTAGCCACACACACACACACATATGCAGCCTCACGCAAGCACACAACTCAATAATTTTCAACTTAATCCTGCTGGAGGCACATTCAGACACGTTCTATTATGACATTTAGATGCAGACCGTGGCGTGTCGACTTCAGGATGCCGGCTAGAGCTGCAGCAGTGCAAGGAATTTTCCAATAAATGTGATCAAATCCATAATAAATGGCCGCATCACATTCTCAGTTAGATTTGCTCTGCAGCCTTGACATTCTTTCTGTATGAAATCAGGCACGGGGTCACTGAACCCTGTTTTATTGTTTTTTTTTCCCCCTTATCACGAATGGCTAAAAAATCCTCCTTTCTTATAAAGTAGTATCCATTTAGCAGACTGTAGCACATTTTAGCTTCATGAAGTCATGCGCTGCTAAGGGGCCAGTTTCCATCACTCCGATGATCCAGTGTTTAATATTGCACAGTCAAATATAGTATTACTATTTGTATTTGTATGCATGTTCTTGTCTTGTGACGTATGGTTTTCCCAGTGTGCAGGAGCCGACCTGGTTCTTACATGTTCCCCTTGGTAGGTCTCAGCAGGCCTGCCTGCCTGCTTGTCTGTGCATTGGCCACAGAACTGTTTTTACAAGTGCAGAAGTCGCTGCTCCATTGCTCTGCAGCCCAACCGTATAACCAGGCTCTTTTCCTTTTCTAAGGAAGTGGAGCGAGAGGAACGCCTCGTGCTTCCATTGCTACCTATTAAGTCTCTCCCCTAAGCAGCAGAGACGAGGACACACAGGACACTTTCATGTCCCTCTTGCCTTTCCGTGCCCACCCCTCCTCTGTCCTCTTCTTTTTCCTCCCTGTCTCTTTCCTACATTATCTCCCCTGATCTTCCCTCTTTGTCCAGACTTTCACAGGCCTCATGCCCCCACCCCCCTCACCCCCACCCTTGAACAAATATACATCAGTGGCTTGGGCTTTAGCAAATGTTGGCTGCCTTGCCACTGAATTCTCCGTACCTCATTTGAGATGGGCATCCCTTTTGCTCGTGGGTTTGTTGAAGGCCATCTCTAAGCTGGCCGGCCCAGCATGCTGCTGCGGACTGCCTGAGTGCCAGTGGGGTTTTTCCACTAACACTTGGCTGTCATGGCTTTAACCAGAGGGCCAGACTGAGCTCTGCAGAGACAGACGCCTTCTTCACTTGCCTCTCCCTTTTGATTTTGGAAAGAATGCGGCTCTGTAATAACATACTGTATCTCCTATCTTTTGTATCTCGATATTAAAGAAAGCCAGCAGCCTGTGCTCTGCCGCTGTGTTGTCTGTTCTGCTGGGAGGATGCCTGGCTCCTTTGGGACAGCATGTTGAGGTGACCTTGATAGAATGAGAGGAGTGAAGGGGAGAGTGGCAACGTCCCCAGCAGGTGCTGCACGACTGTCGGTGACACAGATGGGCAGACGCTCAGCAATGCGTGCGCAACATGCATATATAATGCAAATAACCCTGTGTCAATGCATACATTAATATATACGTCAGTGCAAGCACACTTCAGAACATAGGAAATTCCCAAGAGCATTTTCCAATCCACCATCTTCTTCAAGTATGTCACTTTAACTGGTCGAGTTTGGAGCGGAGCATGGGCGAAATGTTTGTGGTTTGTTTCAGCACAATATCGTAATAAAAGTTGGACATTAAGCACTTTTGCAGTGACATGTATCCGTCCAGAATGCTCTCTGCTGTCTTTTCCATTCTCTGGTTGTTTATGCTTTCCATGGCACCACGCTGAAGAGAAAAAAAGAAAAAGAAAAAAAAAAGAGGAGTGAAATGAGCAGCCTCAACAAGGCCTCTGGTAGCTGGAGAAAATCAGTGCTCACACAGCAGACCAAACAGTAGCGCTCTGGAGTTGGTGGGGAAGAGTTACTTCCTTGACCGGCTGGCTGCCCTGTTGCTTTGCTTGACCATCTGCGTCGCAGCTCAGCCCAACCCAGTCCGGTTCAGCTCCCTTTCCCATTCTCCTTTCCATGCGCTGACATTTTTATCCTCCTATTAAAACTTTTAAGGGCCTATTATCTAAGAGGAAGGAATGTTGCTTTAATAGTGTGGTGGCTCCATGCTCAGGCCCCTTCTTTTCAGTTTGTAACCAACTAACACTAGCTAGCTGCTTAATGTTCTCCAGCCAGTGTCGAGTGAGCAAAGAGGGGACTGTCTCCCCCTCTGAGACATATGACAGCAGCTCAGCCTGGACCATGAGCCCTCTTTTCACTGCCCCCCAAGCTCTCAGAACAGACTATAAACCCTTGGCATGCCTTCCACTACTTCAGCCCCATTGTTTCAGTCTCTCCACTTCATGGTTCTCAGCTTTAAGAGAGCTCACGGTACTGTGGTGAAGAACTTGTGGCCCCCGTGGATCTTTTGTTTGAGGATCAGAGGAGTTGGCATGTTAGCCGGAGCACCCATGTTAACTTTTCTTTCTTTTGCACAGTTCCTCATGTCATGTTAAAGCTATGGAAACTTTACTGTTGTTTGTGTGTTTTGGTTGGCAGCTTTTACCTCAGGAGGAAGTCTGTAGCTTCTGTGCACAACAGGTGGTCAAGGAGGACATTTTTTTTTGGGGGGGGGTGAGAACATTGAATGTGTTTAATGGACTTTTTCAGTGTAGTGAGATCTGAGCTGTCTCTGAAAGAGCTGGAGAAACGACCTGTGCATTCGTACTTCACACCAAGGCTTTTAAATTACAAGCCACTGCCTTGAATAGTGATTTTAGCTCCAATCAGTCTCTCCAAGGGACCAACCATTTAGACTAACCCGCCCACAGGAGTTGTCATCATCAGTGAATCTTTAAGTTGCCTTGTTTTTTTTTTTTAGGTCGTCCTGACCTGCTGCTGTTCAGGAAAGCAGCCGTGTGATGTGACCTGCACTTAATGCACGTCTTGCAGGCACCCAGGTTGATCCCACATATTAAGTTGAAGTTGCACCGACTCAATGACAAAGACACAAATTAATTCTGCTTTAGGAGTAGGAAAAAACAACTTATACCAGTCACTCTATCCCCAGAGGATGATGCTGATATTTCTTTAGGTAAGAACAGGAGCAATAAGAGCTGGATGGACTGTATGTGCTTCATGCTGTATTCTTAAACCTAGTTCCTCAGTCAGCTCTTTCACCTGTTTTATTTCCTTTTTTTTCTTTAAAGGAGAGAGCTCAGTTAGAAAAATGAGATGTTATGACACATTCTTGCTTACTGTACAGGCACGAGATTACTCCCTTGGTCCTCATCTAGCATCTAAAATATCAGTATATTTTGTTACAACGCTCACTATACCTAGACTGTGTAAGTAAAACCAGAGATTTATTGGCTTCACCTTTTTTGTGTTAGGCACCGAGGTCACGACCTGTCCTCGGAGGATAAAGCTGTGGCTGCTTCACAGTGGGAACACTCCCACTTGTTTTCCTGGTTAATTGCAGTGTTCCCTTTTTTTTTACCACAAGCGCAGCAGTTTTGATGACGACTGTCCGTGTGAAAACCTACATCCACTCTGGTTTTGTCCCTCGGTACCTATTTGAAAACGACTCCTCCTCAATCCCAAGACTTCGGACTCTATTTCCTGTCCAGTTCTCTGCTCATAAAGTGGTCTGTGATAGTTTTTTATTAGTTTCTACTTATAGAGTTATGTTTTATGGGTCAGCAGATTATTCTAGTGGATAGTGGCATATATGATCTAGATTTTCTTCTCCACTCCCTCATGAATGGATGTTTTTCTTTCTGCTTTCCAACATTTAGTAATGATAAAAACTGGAGGCCTTTGGCAGCCGGTTAGAGGGAGCTACACTCAGTGGATGATAGCTGGGCCTGGCCCGGAGAAAAGGGCCATTGTGTCAACACTTTGGCTTTTATTGGTCCTCAGAGACATGAAGGCCCAGGTTCTGGCCCCAGCTCGACATGTTATTGATGGATGGGTCTGTAGCATTCGGCCAGAGGGGCTGCATAAAAATGGAGGTGGAGTGAAGTGAGTTCTGGGATGCATAATACTACCTCAGTAAGTAATCTTTAGTCTACTGGGGTTATGTAGTTAGAAATTCAATCCTCTGTTACATTCATAGATGTCTGTTTCTTGTGTTGGCCTCAGATGGACACGAAGCCAAGAAAAGGGAACCACTGAATTCCACATCCTACTTAAATATCCACATGGCTCGCCGTGAATTTTTCAGCACTTTAAATAAAGCAGCTGCTCTTCTGATGCTCATTCATGGCCACGTCACTCAGTTGCGTCGTGCCTTTTTATTTTTCCTCTCACCTTCATTGTGACTGGAGGGACTGGCCCATTGTTTGAGTCGCAGAGAAGACCACTGCTGCTGCTGTCGCCGTCTACAAGCACACTGTTTCTTCAAGAACGACAACAGCACAGAAGGGAGACATGTGAGAAGATTGTGTGACCTTTTGACACTTGTGAAAGTGATGACGAGCATTTAATTAACCAAGAGGTCAGAATTGTCTGTCACACACTGTCAGCTCCTCCAAGTGTAGAGAAGCTCAGAATAGATTCCTGACATCAGCCATGAGTGGAAATATATACAACGATGGCAGGTTGCACTTTCTGGCGTAACGTGTGGAAAACAAGAGGGCATAATTAAAGGAGGTTATAGTAGCAGGAGTTAACGTACAAAAAAAAAAGTAATTAAGGACAAAATGATGTAAAAACCCACTTCTGTCAAGCTGAGATTGTTTCTCTGTGTAGTCCTCGGGGTGGCTACATAGAAACTGTATGGCAGCAAATGGTTGTCAAGACTGACACTCTACTCTTGGACTTTAGAGAGAAAGAGTGCACGAGGTGAGATGAGCTTTAGTAGCTGGTCAGCACTTCCACAAACGCATGCAGATGCTTAAATTTACAGCAAAAATAGTTGGCTAATTAAGAAAGTTAGACTTCCAAACATCCTTCAGTGCGATCGCAGATTTAATGAGACATTAATGGAGATGTCTTCCCGCACATTGCCTCCCTGTTCACCAGAAGAGAGAGAAGGAAAAAGTGATCTGTTTGGTTTTTAATGAGTCAGAGAGCTGGGGTTTGTCACTGCATCTGTAGTGGTGGCAGGGTTTTCACAATGAATAAGTCAAATATCAGTCTCCCTCTGTGAAGGCAGCAGTGTTATTACAGCGCGGAACAAGGCAGTGGGAACCCTGCTTCCATTTGTGTTATAATTCATGACACGTGGGTCTCAAGTCAAGTGCATGCTGGGAGTCTGTTGTACCTCTTCATCAAGCATTTATACCTCAAAGAAGTTATGCATCTTTCCGAGCTGTGTTTAGTAATGTTTTAAATAATTAAAAAGCTTTTTTTTTTTTTAAACCAATAACATCTTTTTTTTTCTTTCAGATTTTCTTGATGACTTGAGGAAAGTTTTCTTTTAGTGCATTTCCTTTTGAGCTCCGTCTCAGTAGGAAGAATTTAAACAAGGAGTTAATTTTTTTTTTCAGTGTTTTCTTTTCTTTATGGGGGATTACCTCAATTAAAATCTACGGGATCAGCTCCTGCTGGGAGTTTTATCCTTTCTGCAGGCAGCCTCCTTTTTATAGGCTCAAGCAAAGGGAGCGTGTTCCAACAAGTGCTTGAATCTTTGTAAAGGGGTACAGGGCATGTCATTCACCAGCAGTAGGCATATGTGACTGAGGGTCAGGATGCAGAACAGGCATTTTTTCACTTCTCCTGCCAGCTCTGTAATATCTAGTTTAAAAACCAGGCTTAGTTTACTGAATGGTCTTTCAGTAAAAAAAAAACAAAAAGGAAAGCTTGGCTAACGCTGAGATAAACTCACTGTTTCCTTCACAGTGCAAGCAGAGGGCACAAAGGAAGGACCCACGTGCATGGACAAGAACCATGGCTGTGCACACATCTGCAGGGAAACGCAGAAGGGTGGCATCTCCTGCGAGTGCCGACCTGGATTCCAGCTCACCCGTAACATGAAGGACTGCAAATGTAAGTCATCTTAACCTTAAGCACAGTGAGACACACACACACACACTCACACACACACACACACATCCAGGAAGGATTTATAGACTCCTTCTGAAAAGGTGATCGGGGGTTGCAATCCTGTTGATGATGGATAATAACGCTCATTCCACAAAGGCCTTCCAACAGATTTGAATCAGGTTACTGACGTTTACGTTACATTATGAAGCTGTGACTAATCTTCTGAAAAGTCCTCGTAAAGAAAAACATGTTTATGAAATAAGGAGGGCGATCATTTACACAACCAGGGCAAGTGTGGAGGTTACTCCAAGGGGACTGCTCTGATGGACAGCGCACACTTCCTGTTGCTGTGCAACGGAGATCATCCTGTCAGGGCTGGGGCCAGGGCTGATGGGGGATTTGTCTGTGTTTGGATAAGGATTGGAGAAGTGTTATTCTATAGTTTTTCAGTGACAGCCCAGGAAAAGGGCAAAAGGCACTGGGATGGTAGGGTGCAGACAGGATGGCGGTGGAAGGCTCGTGCTCTTTTTCACTCTGTCATCACAGGTGTGTTTAAAGTGCCAAGGTTAATGCTTCCCTCACCCGGCAGCATATCAATGTATTTGCACTTAAAGATTTGCAAAGACACACACACACATACATACATACAGATAAACACACAAACTTAGAGCAGAAATTGTACGCTTCATAGTGAGTGATTGTGTTCAGCCTCCTGCATCTGCTGCTGGAGAGTTGACCTCTCAAATCCTCCACAACTCTGCTGTGATTCTTCATTCACACAAGGATAAAAAGATTTATCACAGCGAGTAATGTATAATTAAAGCCATCGCAGTGATTAACAGGAGCAACATAGATTCACCACTTGAGGTGTTAATGAATATGTAAATCATAGAACATTTTTTTTTTTTCATACTGTTGTACACGGCTTTTAACCTTAATCCAGGACTTGTTGTGTGTGGTGGTTAAAAAACAATTTAAATGTTGAAAGATGTCTAAAGGTCTAATTGCCTTCAATAGCTTCTAATTCCAAACAATAATTTTGCTGACACTGGTGTCAGTGTGCGTAGGTGTAGGTGTAAAAACTTTAATTGATTTTCCTTTTTTTTTTAATCCAATCACTTTAGGAGCTCAAATGGACAGCATGTCTCATTGAAGCCCTATGAAGGACAATTGAATGAAGTCTGAATTGAGCCCGCTGTATTTACGTCATAGAGCTGACGGCCCAGAGAAACAGCATGTATTATCCTGAGATCCCAGCTGGTCACCTTTGATATATATCTCTCTATCCTCTCTCCGCCCTCATTTACTGTCACCTCTCTGCTGCCCATTTTCAAAGAGAAGGCGTAAAATGCACAAGAGATGCTCTCGAAAGTGTTTTTATCACCCTGCGCGTACAGTTTATGTTATTCATGTGTCCTTTGATAGTGACGTGTAACTATGGAAATGGGGGATGCCAGCACATCTGTGAGGAGACAGACCACGGCCCCAAGTGTTCGTGCCACATGAAGTTCGTCCTCCACAGCGATGGAAAGACATGTGTAGGTGAGTCACCCCAATACAAATACCAAGGGCAAGACATAAAAAAAAAGGCTTTTGAATGAGAAAATGTAGAAGCAGAAATGATTAACTCAGCACCAGATTTCCAACAGCAAATTCAATTAACTCTGAAATGAGGTTTATAGTGATAAAATGCGAGGCCTTGTTACAGTAGCTGTACGCCTCAGCCTTTTCTCTTGATCTGTGACATACAAGGACAAAAGGCTACCACCCACTGTGCTTTCCCCTCTGCTGATGCTGCTGCTGCTGCTGCTGCTGCTGCTGCTGCTGCTGCTGCTGCTGCTGCTGCTGCTCCTCCAGTAACCTCTTCCTCCCTGCATCTGCTTTGGCTTTTCTTCCTCCTCCTCCTCCTCTTCCTCTCTTCCTCTTCCTCTTCCTCTTGATGCAACAGCTCTACCTTTCCCTCTGTCTCTCAGTCAACTTCATGCAGTCAGATACACACCTTCTATTAGCCCTTGGGTCAATTCCTCCCACTGCTTCCCATTGGGGATTAACTCACACACCTGCCCTAACCTTCCACTGGCATTTATCAGTGTTTGCCTCAGTTGACTTAAGTTGAGTAAAAATCATTCAGCTACTCGGGCATATTGAACTGCTCTGAAGGGCAGTTTTCCATCAAGTGAGACCTGCAGGCACAGAAGAGTCAATGCACAGGTCCTTGTAAATGTGTACAGATTGCATTTGGCCATGCAGAAATGCACAAACAGGCCTTACAGCACAAACCAATTTAAACCAATTTAGCCAGCACTGTGCAATCCAGAAAGCTGGGGGATATGGTGCAGCTTCAGTGAGTTGTATAGGACGTGTTTTCATTGTCAGGAAGACAAACACAGTAATAGAGTTCGGAGCTCCGCCTGCAGAGCAGACTGGTGAGGCGGTGGCTTGGTTTCGGTGGCTGTTAACTTTGAGAGTTTGGTTAGGGCAGTGGCTGATTAGCTCAGTGTTTCTGGATCCCCTTTATTACCACAGCCCTGATGAGAGCCAGACCTATGTCAAGGTCTGGTCAGCCAACCTGTCATTATTGCTGTGCCCTGGTAGGCCAGGGGGACACCACAAAGTTGGCCGCATCCAAATTATATGTCTTAGCCTGTCTTATTCTCAAGGCAGAGCAAATGTACATTTGGTGTGCCAGATTAGGAAGCAGTCGGCCAGTTAAAATCTCTGATTTCCCCCCACAGAGTCTGGGGTTACAGTGGTGAAGGGGAAGGGCTGCTCTGCAGTCGACACTGGGGCGCTCCATCTCCCAGACACTCTATTAGCTAATAAAACCTCAATAAAACAAACAACCTGCCAAATGAGCCACTGATGGGAAAGTGAGTGACAAGAATGCTGGAAGACCTTCACTAAGTCACGACCGCCGTGCTAGGATTTAAACTCTGAGGGGTTTCCATCATAACAGAAAAGAAGTAGTGTCTGTGGAAACCGTTGTTTTAAAATAACACTTCAAAAGCTGAATAGGATGAGGGCTCGGTGAGGAGGAGGAGGAGAGGGAGAGGGGGGCTACACAGGTTTGTTATTGTGCCAAATTTAAATACAACAAGCTTAACCCTGTGGCAAAGAGTTATTATGGTTTTTGATAGATATGACTTGTTACAAAATGCAACCGCTACCCCTGCTCTAAAGAAAGAAATCTCACTCTTATTTATTCCAAAGCTTAAAACAAGTCGGTTCTCGAGCTAAGAAATTATATTCCAGTTCTAAACAAAGTTTCAGATCGTCTTAAATGTCACAAACAAGATGGCTCGTTAGGGTTGTTGTATTTTTACGTGCTGTCTGTATAGACCATAGTGATAATAACCCCTGAGCCACCGTAATCGGAAATAGTACTAATGTATGGAGTGCGAGGGTATCCATAGCAACCAGAAAAAGTGAAAACACCTTCCTGTTAAGCCTCACTATTGATTTAGAAACCTTTATGATTCATTGAGTCTCTCCATAGCCCTTCCAAAAGGAACATAGCACATGATTACCAAACAGCTTTTGGCTCATCAGTGGCTTTGTCGTTAGTCTGCCAGGGCTCTTTCAGTATGCTGTAGCTTCACCCTTCAATTCATCTTGCAGGGGTTTCATACGCATTCTGCAGCATTTCCATTCATTTTGTGATGTCTCCTTATCCAGGCTTGGTCATGCATTTTGTAATAATACACCATATGCTGCTCTGGTTGGAAGTGTTGCTTCTTTATCCTTCCTGTCTCACCTCTGTTGATACTGTGCAAACTGCAGGTGAGAATGTTAATGTGAGGAGGGCTCATACTGCTGCCACACATGGGCTGTCCTCTCACACATACACATGCAATCACACATATGTTTTTTTTTTTTCAGAGATATTTGTTCAATCGCACACTCAAACTTTAAAAGTAATTATTTATTTATTTATTTTTTCCAGAAAAACCCTGAATAATACATTAGGTTGATTTTTGCATATAATGTCTTTGTATCAAGCAAGTGAAGATATCAGGAAGGAGCAGCCATCATGTGGAAGCATTCATGCTGTTAGCACAGCAAATCATAAACATTCACAAATAGCAGGCAGATGCCGACATGCTCAGGAGTTCAATCATCTGAAGAGTTGGCCACACTGTGCTAGACACACACACACACACATACACACACACACAGCAAAAGATGCATTTTATAATACAAACAGAAAGCTATACAAACAACCACACAAACATACAATACATATCCAGCATGCATGCATCACATGCATGTAAACACATGTAGTCTACATGCATATGCCCATAACATAAACACACTGCTCTCATTTCGGGTGGTCTGCGTATTCGCACTGGTGTCTTCAGAGGTATCTCACAGCGCTGCCTGTCCTCTTGCTGCTGTGAATCGTTCTTTGCAGATGCTGCATGTTGGGACTGGGACACGTTGGCAGTTAATGTAAACTGTGCATGCTCTGTGGTATTGAGACATCATTGTCAGAGCTGAGCATCCACATAACCTTCGTCATCTGGCACCGAAAATGAGCTCTGACCTCTGACCAGAGAGTATGTGTGTGAGGTCCAGTGCTTGAAAGAGAATTTTATTTTGAAATGGAAATTGTGCAGGAATAAACAAGAAAAATCTTGATTGATATTCTTAAAAAGACCCTTAGATTTTGTCGGTGCTCTTACCTAATAATACCCAGCCCGTCTCTTCAGCTGTATGATGGGTGAATGTACATAGTCTACATATTAAATAGTGCCCATACTGTGTACCCATAAAGGTACATTCAGTAAACCCTCTGGGAAAATCTTTGATGTGGAATTTCTTAAATTAAAAGCCATTCAGTTGAAACACTGAATAAAAATTACACATTGGATAAAAAGAAAGTAGTTTTAATGACACATGAGCCACAAGGCTGGGCCAGAGACATAACAGTCTAATAAGATTAGCTCTGAAGTGATCTGACCACAAAGGACATCATAAAGCACAGACACGAATCTGGCTGCCCCCCCACCGCCCCCGTCTCTCAGCTTGCAGCACTAACCACCGCTCACTCCGTCTGTCCCAGCTCGCAGTGCTCATACTAACTAGTGAAAGCTTCATCCCTCATACAAACAACAACACTGCACTTTATCTTGCACCACGTGGAATTATTCGTTTGCATGACTGCATGTCGACAGGTAACACTTTTGCCTTGAAATGTCACCCTTTTTCTTTTAAGACGAGGTTCTGTCATCATCAGTTTGTTGTCAGCATTTGAGAAATAATCACTGCTGTGTTTTTTATTCTTCTTTTACAACAACATGATGTCATTCTCTCATGTCATTTTCACCTCCTGTGGGCAGAGATGGACATTGATGTGTTTAATTCAGGAGAGATGATTGCCTCACATCGAAGCTATCCACCTTTACTCCTAGCCTCATGGTACCGTGCATGAATTATGGGCCGAACATCCAGTTACTCATGTCACTGAGATGATGTCTGCGAAGGAGCGGTGTACTTCTTTCTTTTTTCTTTTTCTGCAGCTTTTTGGAAGATAAGTCATATTTGAAGACAACCTATCATATGATAGATAGGATGGTGTGATCATATCTCTGCTGTCTACTACTGAGGGATGAGAGGACAACCTCAAGTGGCATCAGATAGTAGAAAAAAAAATGGAATTAACTCCGGCTGTGTTAAAGTTGTGTTCAGTAGGTGTGTTATTTGACAGCTACATATGTTGCTTAAACAACTGACAATGAAAAGGAATTGTTCCTGTCAGTATGTCTGCTTTTGAATTCAATAAAATCCACCCACAAGTTGTAATAAGTGTCTGAGCTTTTCATCAATTCACTGACAGTTGCAACAGACTCAATAAATTGTATATTATCAAAGCCACTTCTTCAGGTTGTCCTTCCATCCTTTGGTTGTAGGAGGCAGAGGCATGATCACATTACTCTGTGAAGACACCTGTAGTGTGCTACTAACTCCCACAGTGAAAGAAGTAATCAGAAGTCGTGCCCATAATTCATGCAAGGTATCATGGGTAGGAGTGAGGTTAGATCAGCTCTTGTCTCATGCTCATGATTTACATAACACGCAATTGCCGCGTGGTTCAAGTGTATGGAAAACTAAAGTGGTGTTTCTACACTGTGTGCGTGCGTGCGTGCGTTCGTGTGTGTGTGCATGCATGCAGGGGAGAGGAGTGTCCAGCCCCAGGCAGCCCCACAGCTGTTCCCCAATGGTAAATATATGTTCCTCTGACTCCTCTCTCTGGGGTCTGTGGGTGTGGGGAGGAGAGGAAGCTAACCTAGCAGGCACTGATCACGGCCTTCCCCTCCCCACAGGGGCATCATCCTTCTGACCCTCGACCTCTGACCCCCACACCCCACCCCACCCCACCTTCCTCTTCCTTCTGTGAATGCCCTCTCAATAACAAGCACTGCCCGAGTTAAACCACACCTTTTCAAAACAAAGCTGCAAACAGGGAGCCCCTCACCAACATTATATAAAGAGATGTAGATCTACTGTATCTGATTTTGTCAAGATTTGACTTGTCAAAGTCGTCCGCCTCCTCCAAGTGAGTAACTACATGTACTCAAATGCTGTAATTAAATAAACTGTCACAGCACTTATTTTGGATTCCACTGTATAGATATAGTCCACTAACATGCAAGTTATATGCCAGCACATGTACCTGACAGCTGAAGTTACTGTTCAGATTAATGACAGATTTGACACCTGACAGTTAGATAATGTGCCTTTGTAGATCCAGAAGTCGGTTGGTTGTTAGCTGTTCCACCAAAGAGACATCTACCCTTGAAATATCTCGCATGGTTTCATTTAAATAAATGATTGAGTCTCAAAGAAATGACATGGTTTAATATTTAAAAAAAAAAAAAGTCCAATCTGCAGGTATGGATTTGTGGTTTCACACCTTGGCCCATTAATCATCCCACAACTCCTCGATTTATCTCGTGACCTCTTTGGACGGGGCCCTGACCCCCAGGGTGGCAACCACTACGAGAACAAATGCAGGTTACACACCGATACGTCAGTATTAATAATAAAGTACTGCTATGTATAATAAGATATCAGGGAGGCACAGGGAAAATTTGATCCAGAACAAGCCCTTTTTGTGGCATTTGGCTTAGGATCCATGTGCGAGTTTGAAAAAATCAACAACACTGTCAATTTAACTGTGATAGGTTTTGAGAGGCAGACCAAAAACTTGGGTTTTATTTGTGTTTTGATACAAGTGAAGAGAGCGAAATTAGGCTTGCACTGTTTCAAACACTCGACCACAGTGTTCCTAAACTCCATGGACTATTAGTTTTGGTGAGGAAGCCAATAATGTGTCCATGATTCAGCACCACTCAGTACAGAAAGATGAAACACAGAATCCCTCCCAACTTGTTTTCTCATACACTTGTAATCTTATGTC